>CAEFZX010009953.1:0-43269 GCA_903066825.1 Alfaro cultratus
TAACAAGAACACCGACATGCTGAAAAGGTTGTTGGTACTACCAGGGAGAGAACTAAAACATGCAGGATGCCGGCCCTCGAGGACCGACTTTGGGCACCCCTGTTCTAAAGCGTTAATTTACTTTTTGCTGTTTTGATCAACATTTGTGTTAAAGTTTTGGTTATTGACTTAAGATTTCTTCAAACTAGACGCTTATATTCATGCTCTTATTCTGAGCATAAAAACTGTTTATGGTCAGTTTCCTCTCCTCATATTCTCTCTCTTTTCCCCAATAACTTTATTTCAAACAGGAAATATACAGGAAAAAAATAAAACACGATCAGTAGAGAACAAGACAAACATTATTATATTAACTTAGGGCATTGTGGAACATGTAAGTTATAATTTCAAAATGAAATTGGTGCACAAAGATTTTAGTTTTTCAAGGACAAATATACTTTAGGTTGAATTGAAGTTAATGCTTTAGGATTAGCTTGTTAGTACAATGTTGGTGTAGCACTTTAGCATTAGCAGAATTGTTTATGATTAATGATTTAGGGTTAGCACAACTAGCACAACTAGCTTTTAGTTAGCATCACCCTCCATTGTTAATATGCATTAAGATATAGAGTGGAAACCATCACTACCACAGAAGCTAACAGCTACAGTCGTCCTTAACTTTGGTCTTGTGAACTTCAGTCAATAAACGTTGCGCCTTGATTTCTCAGCTTCCCAAGTTGCATTTTCTTTTGGATATTTTAAATATTCTCAACAAAATATCAGTAAATATGATTTTTTTTTATTGATATATTTGTGTTCGGTTCCACAGAAATATTTGCAAATAGACGAGGTTTCACTGTATGCTGATGATGGACAACTTTATATTTCTGTCTCACCTCATGACCAAGTTCAACTAGAGTCAATGAAATAGATGTGTCTATAATATAAAAGGGGGAATAGGCCAGCTTTCCTGCAGCTTAGTGAAGCTTTGGTGCCAAAAATGAAAGTTTAGACATCAACACTCAACTGGACACAATGAGAGCAAAGACAATTCAAAGTAGTCTCAGTAAAAGCAGGAATTTATGTTTGGATGAGTTCATTGTTGCTTTCTGACCATAAATCTTATACTGTGAAGCTTTACTCTGGTAAAGCTGGTGGTGGTTATTTTGCTTTATTTTACTGCAACATATTTCATAGATATTTTTATTTTCTGCTAAAAGCATCTTATTTCAGATTCATCTCTAGGTGTTCTAACCAGTATAAGGAAACGCTGGTGTGTGCATCAGCATCTATCCTGTATTAAAAATGAACATGGTTAGCTAAAAGCACAGAAAGCCCTCAGGCTGTTGTTGAATTATGTGTGTGGTGGGAAAACATGATTAAAATGTGAAACTAATATCAGCAAATCTAAGTAAAAGTATCTATATTTTTAGGTTCCTCTTAGTTTTATTAGGAAAAGTGTTTATTTCTCCTTTTTGTAGTCCTTTACTGTTGTGTACAGTAATCTGATTTCATACTGTTACAGTAAAAAAAAAAAAAACCCGCAAAAATGAGAAATATATGAACCAGAGCGGCATTAATGACTCCCGAAATCACTGAACTTTATTTCAATATCTCTGTCAAACAGATTAAATGTAAAGTTGAGGGTTTTTTTCTTAAACTGGAACTTTTTCAGAAACTAATTTACAGCCACAGTTCGTCAAACACTCTCGGATGTTGGAATGGCGTAAAAATAATGATGTTCGTACCTGCACTGCAAACACACAAAGTCTTACCAAGTGTTTTTTGGTCCATTTTTTAATCCAAATACCTTCATACACTTGAAATGGGACAAAACTAACTTAAGCGTAATTTTTCAACACAATATAGGAGCTTGTTTTGAGCCAATAATTCCTCAATATTGATTAAAATAGGTGCTAGTTCCATTGGCAGATTATTTTACTCATAACAAGACATTATTCCTGTGCTAAAAGTGAAATAATCTGTTAGGGGAACTCTAACTTTTTCATCAATTTTAAGAAACTATTGACTGAAACCAAGCATCCATATCATGCTGAAAGTTACTTTTAAGTTTGTTTTGTCTTATTTCAAGTGTATTAAGATATTTGCACTAAAAACTAAATCAAAAATACTTGGTAGGATTTTGTGTTTTTGAAAAAGAAACCAAAAGATGAAGAAACGACTTTAACAAGAAAAAGCATTGGCGTCTATTGACGTCTTTACATTCGGCTGATAGAGTTCATATATCCATATCTGTGCTTTTCTATTTCAAGACTACATTACACATTCCCAACCAGGCTGAGTATTTTTTTTAAAAAAAGAATAAAACAGGAATTTTGTAAAACGGTTGAATAAATCTGAATTACTTGGGTTCATATTTTCACTTGAAGTGCAGATGCCTGTTTTACGGCACAAAGGACCGAACAGAGACACGCTCTGATATGGATTTTAGGGATGGAGGGGGCTGACAGGCGGAGAGACGGGCAGTAATGGAGGGCAGACGCCCAGGGGACCCCCGGCAGCTCGTTTAGAGCGACGCCGGGAAGGTGGGTGTTTGCATGCATGTCGAGGTGTTTAAGAGGGGAAGCACCTTAGGGATCCGTCGCCAGCAAAACCAAGGAGCTCATTTGTGTTGAGCTGCGTGTTGCAGGGGTCTGAGATGAGGCCAGCGTAAATGGGATGATGCCACCTGGTCCTGCTCCTCTGGTCAATTAGCAGAGAGAAAAAGGTGGTTAATGAGAGAGAATGAGACCCAGCAACAGCATGAGCAACGACGGTTTGTGTTTGTGTGAAATATGTCACGGTGGTGGGCTTGTGATTGTGAGGATGACTACAGTATGGACCGTGTTTTCCTTCAACATCCATAACATGTGTGCTCTGCTTTAAATTTTCTAATGTTTTTTTGCCTCAAGTGGAATCTGTGTAGTTATTCTGCTGATGCACAACGATTACCTGGGTGTGTGTCAGAGTTGCTTCATTGTTCATTGGCTTATTGTGTAAAACCTCATCATACAATATGCCTAGATATGATGAGGGATGGAGATAAAATTCAGTTTTTAGACAACATAGTTCTCAATAACAAATCTTACTAAGACAACTCCTGGATCCACACTGCAAAATCACTAAATCTTACAAAGGATCTTTGATCTAGTTTTTTGTGAGAAATGTCTTGGTAAACTTGAAATAAGACAAAACTAGCTTGCAAGTAACTTTTTAGCAAGATAAAGGAGCTTGTTTTAAGTCAATAATTCCTTAGTATTGATGAAAAAGTACTAGTTCCATTGGCAGATTATTTCACTAAAAACATGGAAAAATATCTTATGAGTGAAATAATTTGCCAGTGGAACTAGGACTTCAATCCATCCATCCATCCATCCAGCCATCCATCAATCCATCCATCCATCCAGCCAGCCATCCATCCATCCATCCATCCATCCAGCCATCCATCCATCCATCCATCCGGAGGGGTGCTGGTGCCCATCTCCAGCTAACGTTCCGGGCGAGAGGCGAATTTAGCGAGACCAATTTACCTGACAGTCATGTTTTTGGACTGTGGGAGGAAGCCGGAGTACCCAGAGAGAACCCACCATACACAGGGAGAGCATGCAAACTCCGTGCAGAAAGACCCCGGGCCGGGAATCGAACCCAGGACCTTCTTGCTGCAAGGCAAACTGTGCCACTGTGCAGCCTGGAACTAGGACTTTTTCACCAATATTAATTAATTATTGACTGAAAACATAAATGTTGCTGAAACGTTACATGTAAGCTTGTTTTTTCTTATTTCAGGTGCACTCAGGTTTGCAATAGAAACCAGACAAAAATAGTAGTAAACAGCCAATCAGAACCCGGAGGAGGGTCTTAATGCTGTCAATCAACTCATGAACTCGTTGCTAAATGTGGTAATAGAGGAGAAACAACTTACCGTTACAGTAAAACTGTTTATCGGTGGCTATGCTAACTAGCCTTAGCATTCACCACAGGCTGTGCTATCGGGAAGAAGCTACAGTGTAGCAGAGAGCAAGAGGGGTGATGGACAGCGTTAAGACCCACCTCCTGCCTCTGATTGGTTGTTTCTAGTTAGCAGAAGGCAGAGTTATTTTTTTCCCCACTGATCTCATCCATATTGTCATGACAGTCAGCTTCAACAAATATGTAAGGAAATATATTTTTGTAAAAGTCACATACTGGGGTTTCAAAGGGTTTGAACGAGTTCTTTCTCCTGAATGAAACCAGCGTCTTGGGGTTTGTAGATAAAAGCGACAAAGGATTATTGTCATGGTTAGTTTGAGTTAAAATCCAGAAAAAGTTAGATTTGAGTTGGTTGGTAGAGAACCGTAAGTCCTAACCTTCACCCTGCCTCTTTGGCTGTGTCCTCCCCTATGTTCTCTGTCCCAGGGAAAGTCTCCCAGCGATGTGTGTGTGTGTGTGTGTGTTCATGTGCTGCTGGATCAAATGCTCTCTGTGAGACAAAGCGTAGCAGCAGGACGCCCTGCGACTCTGTCATCTCACTATGGGTCGCACACGGACCGGGCTGCGCGGGGGGACGGCACACAGAGACAGCCGTCCCCACACACACACTGATCAAAACAATGTATTTGTCAGAAAAGAGAAGTCTTTCATGGGACACACACACACACACACACACACACACACACACACAGAGGCGTTGGAGGCCTCTCTCCATGCCCTTGTTCCGGACAGCCCAATTATCTCTCTGCACCTCACTGTTTTCTCCTCTGTTCTCTCTGAGGCTTTCACGTTCATTCTAGTTTGGATTCTTTTCTCTTTTTTCCCGTTTGCAGCCATTTTTGCTCTCACACTAATTGATTGACCATAAATGAGCTCCTAAAGTTCTGTTGTCGGTTTGATGTCGTAATGAAACATGTTCCTGTGCACGGGAAAATATAAAGAACTGAAACGAAGCACTGCTAAAAAGATAAAACTGAATTTCTTTGACTTTATGTCAGAAAGGGAAGGCCGTCTCCTCAAGGTATTTCAGTGGAAGTGATGTTTCCATACTTTACCAAAGAGCTGGGATTGTATTTCTGTTGGTACAAAACTGAATAGTTACAACAACTTTGTCCTAAAAAGGTTAAAAAAAATAAACCAACCTTTAAGCTACTCAAAAAGTACAATAAAATATTTTAAAAAATTATTTTCTATTTAGTTCAACGTTTTGCTCCGTATAGAAAAATCCTCGGTGATTAAGAAATGATGGCTTGGTGGAGGCGTAGATTCTGTTGAAGTTTTAAATGATTGGATCTGATATTAAAAATACAAAAATGTGGTGTTTTTGCAGCATGCACTGCAAAAACACCACATTTTAGCAAGATTGTTTTAAGTCAATTATTCCTTAATACTGATGAAAAAGTACTATTTCCACTGGCAGATTATTATTTGTTTATTATTATTATTAAAACAAGTTTGTTCTTTATTCAGTAAAATTAATCAGGGGGTTGAGTATCAAGAAAATTTACTCAATTAAGAGTAGCAATGATTCATTATAAAATTACCTCAGAAAAAGTAAAAAATACAGTTTAGTGAAAATAATTATTTTTTGTGTAACACTTTATTAGAAGACTGACACGACTCTGTCATAAACATGAAGTTTATGACATGTTTATTTTGTTTATTTTGGTAAATAATGACACTTTTAATGTAAATTTGACAGATTTCATGGACTTTTGTACATGTTTTAAAACAACTTTCTTCAAAAGTGTCATGATGCAAAGATAACACTTTTAATGCAACTTTACAGAACAAATGTCAATATTTACCAAATGACACTTCATGACAACAGTAATAAATGTTCCATGTTTATGTCATGTCAGTCTTATGCACCACCAACTCGGACAACAGCATCCCATCCTGCAAGGATAGATGATTACTGACCAGATATTGATCCATTTATTTTAGCTAATTGAATACAGCCACATAATTTCCTCGTTAGTCTTCAGCACATTGAGAGTCCATGTAAGCTAAAGTATCAGTTAAAGTAAAATATAACAGCCTCCTCTGGATTTTTAAACATTTTTATTTCCAAAGTTTCAAATTGTTTTTGTAACTGCGGCTTAAAAACTTTCTGGTATCGTGAGCGCTGCCGAGCAGCTCAGATGTTTCTTTGTAAGATCTCAGGAAAGCCGAGTGTGGAAGTAGGTCGTTGTGTTCATGTAAAGGTGGCTGATGTTTGACCCTCGCTCTGATCCTGGCAGCGTGGGAGAGTGGGAGGCAGCTTCTGAGGCAGCTTTACCCCCACCGAGGGCGCAGCTTAAAGATGCCTTACACACAGCCCCGTAGGCCAAAACACACACACACACACACACACACCAACATCAATGACGCGTAGGCAATTCTTCATGTTCTGTACTGTAAAAACTCCAAATATTACCAAGTATTTTTTTAGTTTCTAGCAAATATCTTAGTACACATGAAATAATACAAAACTAACTCCAAAATAACTTTTCAGTTAGATAAGGGATCTTCTTTTAGGTCAATAATTTCTTAATATTGATTAAAAATTATAAGTTCCTCTGGCTGATCAAATGAAGCCTGTACTTTAAAAAAGAAAAATCAATATTAAGGTACCTAAAACAAACTCCTACATCTTGCTGAAGTTACTTTTAAGTTAATTTTGTCTTATTTCAAGACTGCTAAGATGTATAGTTAATGTTTTCTGAACAAGTTATTGTTGAAAATGAGAATTTGTTCCAAGGATATTTGCTCTTGAAACTAGACAAATATTTAATAAATCCTACCAAGAATTTTTGGTCTGGTTTCCAGTGCAAATATCTTTGTTTTGTCTTATTTCAAGTATACTAACTTACAATTAATTTTCAACTAAATACAGGAGCTTGTTTAAAGTCAATAATTCCTTAAAAAGGAAGTATTATTTAAAATTGACTTGTTATAATGTTATTCCCTCATCAAAAACAAACCTCGAGTGTTACCTTGTTTCTTTCATGCATGTTTGAAAAAAATCCTTTAATCTCCATGGCAACCGTTCAGCTGTGAAAAACGCTTGGGTGGACCTAGCCCCGCCTTCGAGGCTCAGCTCCTCCTCTGAGCTGCAGTTTCCAACCTTCAGAGCTTCTGTCTTCGTCCAATCAGCTCCTTCAGACTAGCCAGCAGCAATTAGCAAACATCTTCTGAGCTCATTATTGGAGCTACTCTTCAGTGAAACGCTGGTAAAAATGTTGTTAAAGGGTTAATGTTGTGATGGCTTCCTGAAGACAGAGCTTCAGGAAGAGCAGGAGTTTTTAAAGAGACAGAAACCCAATTTAAGGCGTTAAATTCTGAAGTCAAATTTTTGTAAGTCGTATTTGAGATTTATAGCATTTTCAGAACAACTGATGCTAACATAGTTACTTGATTGTGCTATAAAATACCACTTTCAGATTATCACCTGCCACTTATTATAAGACATTATTCATCAGTATTAATGAATTTTTGACTCCTTTACTTTGCTGAAAAGTTTTTTGTAAGTTAGTTTTGTCTCAGTTCACATGTACTAAAATATTTCCACTTGAAACTCGACCAGAAATACGTGTTAAAATTTGGTGTTTTTGCAGTGTGCTTGTTTTCTGAACCAAACTTAAACTTTTTGTTTCTTAAACAATAAAATGGGAACCAATTGAAAAGCTGCAGCTGCACACCCTTCCTCCTGTCTCTCCCTCCGCCTCCCCCTCTCTCTCTCTGCATGTGTCGCTCCATGTGACTCTCTCTCCTGCTGCTTCAATCTCCTGGTAAATGATAATGAACCTCTATCTGCCTCAGTGTGTCTCGGACACGCTGGCGCCCCTCACAACCTCGCAGCCTTTGAGGTTTCTCTGTGTGTGTGTGTGTGTGTGTGTGTGTGGAGACGGGGCTTGTTTGGGGATCGGGACCACAACACACACACACACACACAGCTATTGAGATGGGATTAGGGCACCCTTGTGATGGCCTTTGAGGCAAGAAGAGATAAAAATCTCGGTGAGCGTGTGTGTATTAGTCAGTATGGGTGTCATGGATGCATGATTGAAGACGTTATTAACCCTGCGATCCCCTGCAGCGGAGATTTTGCAGAGTGTGCGTGTGTGTGTTAGCACTTACAGGACATGAGATAAGTGTTAAGGAAGAGGGTGTGTGTGTATATATGTGTGTGTGTGCATCTCTCCATGGGGGTCACAGATTGGCCTGCAGACGACACCATCTGATGTCTCCCGGCAGTTCGGTCCTGTGGCGTGTGTGTGTGTGTGTTGCCTCGTGCTGTGTGTGTGGGCGACTGGGGTATCGGACCTGTTTGGTACGCTGGTGATAAGGACAACAGGCAGGGGACTCGATCACCGAGGGGTGCCTGTGTGTGTTTGTGTTTACGACGCCCACCTTCATCTGGCCTTTCACCGTGGGGGCAGTGATGTCACTCACACCGTCTTAAAATAGACACAAAAATAAAAAACACGACTGTGGATATAGCTCTGCACGCTGTCACTTATTTTATTATATAAAAGATTATTTTTACTCGTTTTGCTTAATGTTTGATGTAAAAGTGTTAATACGGTAATCAGTGTTTTTAATTGTTGTAGGTTTTTTTGTGCATGTAGCAATCAATACATCCTCATGTTTTTTAAGGTGTTTCTTCAGGTCTTGGTTGCTTTTTGATATTTCTCTGCAAAAACACAAAATGTTAAGCATTTTTGGTCTAGTACACCTTAGTATAGCTGAAATAAGGAAAATAAAGCTTACAAGTACTTTTCAGCAGGATATAGGAGCTTGTTTTACATCAGTAACTCCTTAATATTGATTGAAATAGTGCTTGTTTCACTTATAACATGACAAAAATGTCTTGTTATAAGTGAAATAATCTACATGGTATCTTAACCTTAAACCTGGCACACATTTTCTGTTTCTGTTTCTTACGCAGTCTGAAAAACATCTTAAAAAGCAATGTGCAGTAGATAAGAAACAAAGCTTGTCTTAATGTATCCCATCTCTAAACTTACCTTGCCCTACTTTATCTTATATTGGTTGATCTAACTGGACCTTTTTAAGGTTACTATACCCTTATTAGTCTAGTTGAGCCAATCTAAGCTTCCTTTCCTGCCTTGGATTGCCTTAAGTTAGCCTGTTTTACTTTAGCTTGCCGTATCTTTGCTTAGCTTAGCTCGGCTGAATCTATCCAACTTGCTTTAGCCTTGTTGGATACCTTATCCTGCCTTGCAAGAGCTTATCTCACCATACCTTTTCTTAATGTAGCCCATTTGTTGATTGACCTTGTTTAGACTATAGCTAAGCTATAAGCTTAGCCTACCATCCCTTGGCTTCGTTTAGCCCCTGTAAACTTAATACAGCCTACTTTAGCTTAGCTTTGTTTCAGTATAAAGTGAAGTGATTTTTTTTTATTCTTCATGTTTCGGGTTTTGATGCATATTTTGTGTCCATCTGTGTCTCTGCTGCCGCCTGTTTTTATGTACATCAGACATCTGTCCTGAGTGTCGGGTTAATATCCCGAATTGATGTCACATGTTCCGGTTTCCGTGTTTCGGCTGATCTAACCTACGCATGCGTGTCTGTCTCCTATTTGCAGAGGAGGGCATCAATCACGAGTGCAAGCTGTGTAACCAGATGTTCGACTCACCTGCCAAGCTGCTGTGCCACCTGATAGAGCACAGCTTCGAAGGCATGGGAGGTACCTTCAAGTGTCCCGTCTGTTTTACAGGTGAGGCGCATGCTGCCATGTTCAAGGACGGATCAAACACACAATACAATCAGAAATATTTAATTTAACTGTGGAAAACATCCCCTGTTTGACCGAGGTCAGCGTTTTATATAAGAAGCTGACAAGTGTGGCATGTATCTACATGCCACACTTGTCAGCCACACTTGTTTGCTCTCTTTGAGATAAGTACTGAGATCTGATTGGTCACCCTGCCTGGCCACGCCCACCAGAGCTGCCAATCAGTTTGTTCATGTCGTACCTTACATAGATTAGCATTTTGTTCCGTGTTGCATGTGATTAGATGACAGAAATGTTGCTTTTGTTGTTTTACAAATACTTTTTGTTTGTTTCTAGTTTATTGTTTAAAAGTCAAACATTACATGTTAATTAACATTTACATTTAAATACATGAGACTATAGCCAAGTGGCTAATTTCTGTCTCTCTTCCCATTGTTAGGTTGATGTGTACAATGTTTAATAGTAATTTAAAAAAGCAACCTGAGAATATTGCACAAAAAAAACTCTTTATGAAGGAGAAAAGTGGGTAATTAAACAGTTATTTAGAATTTGTAGTCTAGTATAGCTCAATAATTTTGGCTTTAAGTTGATAAGTTGAAGAGAGTTAGCATAGCAGCGCTAAAAATAGAATTAAGCTAAAACAGGCTAATCGTATCGCTAGAAAAAATTAGCTTGTTTTGGTTGGGTAAATAAATAATTTAGTTATTCATCACTGTCTATTGTAACCTAAAGCTGCAGTGCATTTAGATGAAATTGCAATTTTATTGCGCTATCCTTCTACAGTTTGTGTTACTGTGGGGATAATTTCAAGCGAGGTTTTCTGAGTGAATGTGTGTTAAATCCAGATCAGGTCAAACCCGTCAAAGTTTGAGGTTGTAAATTGACTCTGATTAGAAGTGTCTAAAAATAAATAATTTTCAGAAACTTTTTGTCTTAATTCTACAAAATTTATTTTGTCTGTGAGCTTAAAGTTGTAAAATGTGGGTTATTACTGCATGAGGGTTTACTATGTGTTTCTAACAACTTGAATGTTTTTAATCCACAGGAGAGAGTAAATAAATGACCAAATTAGGTGTTCACATTCAGCACTTTTCCTCCCCCCCGCCTCCCGGTTGTTGAGTTTGTCTTGTGTTGTTCTCCCCCCGCACCCCCAACCCAAGCAGTCCCCCTCCCCAGGCGCAGCAACACTTTAAACTTTAACTGTATTCCTTGGTGGCTCATGAATTAGTAAAATGGGCTCGGCTCCTGTGGGGAGGCTTAATAATTCAGCAGTCTCAGAGTGAAAACCAAAAGTTTACTGAAACAAAAGAGGGATGGGGGGGAGGTGGAGGGTATAAAACAACACTGGAGCTGGAATTAAAAAAACAAAAACCAAAGAACCGGATGATTAATTGATAAATATCACGTTCTGCTGACGGTGGTTCTTCCTGCTTTCTCTTTATTCAGATGAGAAAATGCTTCTTCCTCATCAGTTACCCTCTCTGTTAATTATAATTCATATTTTAAGTTTTACTATCAAAGATTTAACCCCTTTATGGCAAGCCGTTTTAACATAAAATCTGTTTCCTCTGACTAAAATAGTTTTGACTGTCCTGTAGGATAATTTAAGATATCTACCTTTACATCCTGACTGGTAAGAATAACAATTCAAGGTATCTTCAATTACATTTTGAAATTTCTTTCAGGCATTGCAAAAACACAAAATCTTACAGAGTATTTTTGGTCTAGTTCCTAGTGTAAATATTTTAGTATATAAAACAAACTTACAAGTAACTTTTCAGCTTGTTTTAAGTCTATAATTCCTTAATATTAATTAAAAGGTAGCAGTGGAAGAAGACATTTTGCTTCTAATATGGGAAAACATCTGATTCCACTGGCAGATTATTTCATAGTAAATATGCTTAAATAAAAGTAAAAAGTTTGGCAGAGTAAAAAAACTTCCAAAAGTATTTTTTTCCAAAATGTAGCTGAGTAAATATAACTAGTAACGACCCAGTTAACTAATATGTCTAAACAAATTACAGATATCTGGAATGTAAGTGTGGTGAAGGCGATTTTTTGTAAAAACAGCTTGCCGTACCCTGTTGCGTTAACTTCCATCACATCAACGCTTTGCTCTGTCTCTCCTCCTTGCAGTGTTTGTGCAGGCCAACAAGCTGCAGCAGCACATTTTCGCCGTTCACGGTCAGGAGGACAAGATCTACGACTGCTCCCAGTGTCCGCAGAAGTTCTTCTTCCAGACAGAGCTACAGGTAGGGTCTGTCACCCGGCCTCCTCCGTCTGCAGGCCGGTGAGGGGATTGTGGGCTGCAGCTGCTTTTCCATAAAACTCTGTAAATTGGAATAACGGAAACACGACAATTTTGAAAGCGCTAGAAAGTGGTGGGTTTTTTGCTCGTTTTTATGTGTTTCTGCAGACAAATGCAAAATATTTCAGTGTTATATGTTTATTTCATCTGAATGACTTGTATTTCTGTAAAAAAAATCAAAGTCTTTCGAAGGCTGACCGAGCAGAACAAATTAAAAGTTTCTGATCGAGCAACTTTTAAAACCAGGTTTAGTAGCAATGAGTGGCTTCAACCCACTTTTCTCTCCAGAATTGTTTCCCTTCATTTGCTGCCTTGGAATTGCAAAAAATAAATTTGCTTAATGGAAACGCTAATTTGTTTTGATAAAAAGTTTTTCAGCAGTGTCAAAATAGATGTATTTCACAAAACTGCAACACTTTTTCTGCTTGATGTGATCAACAAGCGGATGTTTCTGCTGGTGAAAGTGGTAAAGAAGATGACAGGAAGTGCTGGCAGGATGATGGTTTGTTTGTCCAGAGCTCTCACAGCATCATTGTGCTGAAAGTTGCTTTAAAGGTTCATTGAAATTGTCAACTTTGCATTATGCTGTAAATATTTCTACTTTTAATGCAAAGTTGCACTGAAAGTCCATTTAACTTGTCAACTTTGCATTTTTGGCAAATAATAACACTTTAGTGCAAAGTTCCATTAAAACTTTGCATTAAAATGTTATTTACCAAATGACAACAGTCACAAACTATCATGAAAACCCCTTCATATTTGACAGCCAGTCTTCGTCACAACCATTTAAATAAAGATTTACCATTTCATAACAGTTTACATCCATGGCTGCCATGTTTTTTAATGACTTATCGCATGAACAAGCTTACTCACATGTGATTTTAATTTAATTTCTTATTTAATGGTAACACTGCAAATTGTGTTTGTTGTTGTTTTTTACATTAGCAGAGTTTAGACAAAGATTTGCTCACATTTGTAATGGAAACACAGGTAGTGAGACCAAGGACACTCCATGGCTGAGGAATCTGATCCAGCTAAAACTCCACGCCACCTCTGTAATCACTCCGCCTTTTCTTCCCGTTTTTCCTTCCCTCTCTCTCCGTCTCTCCTCATGAGGTCCTGGTCGGGTTCTGGCAGGCTTCGGATCGTTATGATTTAGACTCATAAGTGGATATAAGTCACACTAGAGTAGGTCCTCAGCCAGCTGCAGTCCGCTCGGCGGTGATGTAAACCTTCCTCTCTTCTCCTACGGCTGCAGATCCTTTGGTCTTCAGGAGCCTGAGAGGTGAAGGTCAGAGAGTCGCTTCATTCTGCAGATTTACTGCAGCTTCGTAAACTTTTCTCACTATAAAATTCAAGCACTTATAAAGAAGATTTAAAATTTCAGCAGCAGCGTACAGAAGATAAAACAATACAAATGGACTAAAGTGACAGAATTAGCCGGAAGGCTATTTTTCATTGGTTTTCCGATGCTAAAAAGCAAACAATCAGTCAAATTTATTTGTAGAGCACATTTCAGGAAGAAAGCTTTTCAAAGTGCTTTACATAATAAAAGCACAAAAATCAACAATTGAAGCGCTACGTTTTGTCAAATGTATCAAAATGTTGGTCGGTATTTAATTTATTATAACTCAGTGTTTCAGCTGTTTTACAGTTTTACAGAAGTTTGTTCCAGATTTGTGGTGTATAGAAGCTGAATGCTGCTTCTCCATGTTTGATTCTGGATCTGGAAGCAGAACCAGAACAGCAGATCTTTAATGTATCTAAGCTGTTCTGTGATTTAGAAACTACCTGCAGTATTTTCAAGTTTGTTCTCAGTGGAAAGACTCTAGATGATGTGATGTTCTCCATCTTCCTGCTTTTAGTCAGAACACCAGCAGCAGCGTTCTGGATCTGATTGATTTTTTTAGTCAAACAGTTGCATTGATTGCAGTAATCAATACAACTAAAGATAAACGCATGGAAGAGTTTCTCGAATGCTGAGACATTATCAGGTGGGAAAACTTCATCCAAAAAGATTCAAATCCCATTTTCTTCCAGTTATGTGACCCACACCAGATTCACAGCACAGATCTGATTTTGTGTGTTGTTTACGTTCCCAAAGTGCTCTGGGTGAAGAAAGTGGAAAAAAAGAGAATAATTATTGAAAGCTAATAATGTATGACAGCTGTAGTGATGATGTGGTGCTGAGTCGGCCAGCTAGGCCTCCGTCCCCCTGAAGAGAAAGCCACTCAGTCAGGCACATAAAGTGGAGGTGATGTAGTGCCAGAGGTGGTGGGCATATGGCCGGCCAGGCCATTTAGCAGCAGGGCGACCGCTGGACCCTGTCGGTTAATGTCCACACACACACTCTCCTGATAACCTCCATCACGGCTCTCTCCTGCCGTCTGACCCGGCCCTGAGGAAAACCAGGACTTATTTTTGTTAAACTGACGAGAGATCCTCAGAACTTCCTGAAGAAACATGTCCAAAAGTTTGAAAAGATAGTCCAGCTTCAGATGGTATCGTTTTTATTAAACTTCACCTTTAGCCGTCTGTATCTGTCTCCAGGTACGGTAATCGATGTCTCTTTGAGTGAATAATCATCATACTCAAAAGCTGCAAAAAAAGGATCAGAAATTCAAAAACAAAGTCCTGACGACTCACATTTGTCTCTGCTAATCCGCTATTAGCAGGGCTAATTTTTCGTTTAATGCTTTAGCATATTTTGCTAATTCAATAACTTTAGTGCACTTAGCTTCCCTGAAATTTATTTTTCTGGGCAAATTCTAAAACACTAATTTATTTGAAGGTTTTGTAATCTTTTAGATGAATAAAGTTTGACATCTGTGTTGAAGTTAACTGTTATTAAATTTTCAAGTAAGTTTGAAAAGGTCATAATCCAGCTACAGATGGTATCATTTTTGTTATTGTTATTGGTTGTGCAGGAGCCTCCACTTCTGCTTTTCAAAGATGTACAGTTGTATAATTGTGCATCTGTTTGTAGCCATTTTCACATTCTTTCAGGTCTAAAGAGGCACAGAGGGCAGCGAACATTAAGAACATCAATAGAAAACTTTTTTTTGTTTTTAATGCGTCGTTTTCAGCCTCCTGTGCTTCAGTCTGATTGCAGCAATTTCCCAGCATCCATCTTGTTACTCTCCAGTCTTGGTCCAAACGTGTCTGCATGTGTGTGTGTGTGGGGGGGGGGGGGTGAGAAAACTTTCAGCCGGAGCTTGACCTGCTGCGCTCCACCGCCCCATGGGAGGGCGCTCTAAGTGGGCTAGACAGAGAGGCCGACCGGGGGAGATGGAGAGCCTCGGCTGTGGAGGTTAATGCTGGTGTTACTGAGTGTGTGTGCACATCTGCCAGAGAGTGGAATGGGCTAATTTGTGTGTGTGTGCCTTAATGAGGTAGGGATGGATGGGAGGCGGCGGCGGCTTGGCCGGCCAGGAAAGGCTCTGGCCTCTTTCGGGCCTGTATGATGTCCGGCTCAGAAACGTGGCGGCACCACCCGGGGGTGTTAGCAGGCGGGACGCATCCCTTCCTCCCTCCTGGTTTCGCTCCTTCAGCCCCACTTACACACACACTCCTCTCCATCACGGCTCCTGCCACAGTTTTCACTTCCTCCCTCTTCCTGTCTGACTCCCCCCCGCCGTCCCAGAAGATCCAGCCCCTATGCATATTTTAGCCCCTCTCCTCTCTTCCTCTCTTCTGTGCCTCTCCCCAGCGTCCCATAAATAGTGCAGACGTAAGCTGGTAAATAAGAGATGTTTTTGCTCTGTGTGTGTGTGTGTGTGTGTGTGTGTGTGTGTGTGTGGGTGTGTGTGTGTGTGTGTGTGTGTGTGTGTGTGTGTGTGTGTGTGTGTGTGTGTGTGTGTGTGTGTGTGTGTGTGTGTAAATAAGAGATGCTGTGGCCCTGATCACTGACGTCCTCCTGGATCACTCTCTTTCTCTCTCTCCAGCTTCACAGTTGACTCAGTTTTAGTTTTGCTCTCTTCTCTTTGTTTATTTCAGCTGCAAATATCAGAACTCCAACAACAGTTTTCACATCAGGAGCAAACAGCAAGCTTGCTTCTGGTTTAACATAATTAGTTTATAGTGTGTATATGCACTATATAAACATATATATATGTATATTTAGATACATATATAGATAGATGTATAGACAGATAGACAGACAGATAGATAGATTGATTGATTGGAGCCTCACTCACCCAGTGACTCTCATAAACACACATTCATGCATCGATTCAATACGCAGATATAGGATTCAGATTGAGCTGTTTAGGGCCTCTTGCTACTTTAAATCTAAATAATCTGCTGCTGGCCACGGCCCCCACTTCAATGTTTACACTCACACCTGGAAGTACCTGCAAACAGATGTGCAATCATACAACCGTGCAACATTGAAAAGCAGAAGTGGAGCCTAATGCGCAGCCAACAAGAATGCAGCGAGTGGTTTCTGGATGGAAAGTCAACAAAAAAACACTAGTCTTTTCCAGCAGCCATTGTACAGCAGTAAAACCAGCTGACCAAACATACTGGAGCTCCACTTGGGTTGCTAGGCGACGGGCGGAACTCTGCTGGGGTTGCTAGGTAACGGGTTACATTCGGAAGGTTTTTGAAGCAGCTCATTTTTCAGACACCAAAAAATATTATCTTATTGTCCAAAAACAGCTTGGTGGGTTTTCTTTAATCGCTTCGGATGTTTTTAGAAGCATTTAAGATCCAAATGAAAGTACGAAAATGTAACATTTTATTTTTAATTTAACTAAAGGTTGGATTTTTCTTATTATTCCAGCAGAAAATGCTGCTGCTGCTCTAAAAACACATCATTTTAGTGCTTTTCACACCTCTGCACCAGGAGGTTTTTTAGCAATGTACAATTTATGTTCAAAGTTTAACAAAAAAAAAGTAAATCATCTTAATCAAAAAACAGTGTGGAATTGAACCCTGTTACTTTAACGGGTTTGATTAAATTCTGTGTTGACAAGATGTTGAATATTCATGCATCCCTTATTCACATTCTGTGACAGTTTCATTTCCTTTCCAAGCCTCCAGGAGGCGCTATACCGCAGCTTCTCCCATAACTCATCGCCTGGTCGCTGCACCTGTTGTTTATTGATGTGCTGAAAGAAATACTTCCAACCAGCAGCAATTTTTACGTTTGTTGCTTTATTTCAAGCCATATAAAAGAAAAAAACTGCATATTATACGCTTTAGTAGGTAAAAAGTGTGTAAATATATACACAAATACATACAGAAATATACATACAGTAAGAACAAGACATTGCCTGAGTCATCAAATTCATGTATTATACAATAATACTGTAATAAGAACACATTTGGCGCGAAAACAAGTGGGAAGAAGACAAACTTCTCTACTTATTTATTCATGTATCTATAATTACGTACTTTGAAATGTAGAAATTTGTGCTGTTTTACCACTGACATCACTTCCAACGTCCTTACCAAATTAATATTTTAATTATGTACTATAAAGAGGAATATGATTTTCCTCTCCTCTTTCTGTTCTCTGATGTTTTAAAGTTTCTGTCACAAGCATCAGGTTTTTGAGTTAATCAAACCTGTTATGGATCCTGAGAAAACTGGAAGGAAAATCCTAAAAATGTTAATTCTAGCAGCTCTTGGTTGCTTCGTTTCCGGATGTTTTTACGAAACCAGCTTCGTTTAAATAATCCCGTCTCTGTCTGACTCTGAGCCTCTCCCTCTAACTGAATTATGGAAATGTGTGTGTGTGTCTGAACTGGGAAATAAGGTTTAGGTGTGTGTGTGGAGTCGCAGTGTGTACCCTCTGATCCGTGCATCCCTCGGCTCTGTGTGTGTGTGAATTTGATCCGTAGATCCCTGCGGCGTTCCAGGGGAGCGTGCTCAGCTGCCCCACTGCTCTCTGGGAAACGCTGTGTTATTAGAGCAGGGACCTGGGACTCACACACACACACACACACACACACGCACGCACACACATATTTTTACCTCTCTGAATCCCCAGATCTTTTTTTTTTTTTATGTTTTCCATCAGGGAGAAGAAACAGAAAGATGTTCCAAACAAAAGATCCGCTGTGCTGCAATTCTGCTGAAAACATTCATTGTTGTTAAACTACAAAGAATCAATCAAAGAAATCAAATATTGATTATTAGTGTGTGAAGAAACACTATAGAGACTCTCTTTGCAAATAAATCACTTAATTTTATGTAAAAATTTAAAAGAAATAGATAATTTCCAACACAAAAGACATTTAGATATTTTATATTAAATGAAATTAGTTTTTTTTTTTAATCTTTGCATCGCATTTCTTATCATTCTGACGATCGCATGAAATGTTTAAATCAGTTTTTTAAATAGTTTTTTTTATTTTGTCATCTTCATTAATTTAAACTAAACATTAAAAAATTTAAGCAATTTTTAAAATGTTTTCTTATGTTTCTATTTTTGATTAAGAATTTTTTTATTTCAGCTTTATTACCTACAAATTAAATATATGCATGTTAGTCCTTTTAATTTAAGTTTATATTCATTTTTCATTTATTTTTACTTTATTTCTTTATCCAGTTAGTTTGTAAATCAGTTTTTTTCCTTCTGTTTATAATTTTGTTTGTGTATTTCAGTTTATTTATGCTATTTCTGATTAATATAATTGATATAAATTATTTTTGAAAAATATTTATTTATCCAATCATGTAATGTAAGAAAAATATTTACCTTTTAATTTTACTTTAATTATTATTCTAAGTATTGTTGTTTTACAATTTGGAAATGAGTTACTTTTAATGGTTTGTTTACTATATTACTGTCATTTTAGTTCGTCAAAATTATTATTATGTATTAATGAAAAACACTGAAGTGTGATAAACATATTTTCTCATCCTTTCTTTCTAACTTGAGTTGGTTGTTTTGGTTTCTCTACATGCTTTTTGGATTTTCTTGAAGCTCCAGTCTCTTCCAGTGAACATTTACCTGGAAGTCAAACTAAAGGAAATGTGTAAAACAAAGATTCGGACTAAAGAAGCGTCTTCCTCCTGCTCCAGTGAGCCTCAGTTCACATCTTCCTGCCAGGTTCCTGTGGATCGTGAAGAATAAATAAACATGTCCGCCTCACAGGGAATTGGTTTTGTGCCGTTATGACAGCGACATGGAAAGCCGGCACACTCCGCTGCTTCTCCGGAACACATCTCTAACCTCTGGAACGCCGAACTTTAAAATGCGTTATTGTTTTATCCCACATCTCCTCAGCCGTTCTCTGGAATGTTTCCCCCTCAGATTTGTTTCTGAGCAGGTATTCCTGCTGGAAGTGAGGTCACTTCCTGGTTCAGAGCGCGGACGTCTGCCTGGCCACCGATGGTTTTGTTTGCTCGTTTCCGTCACGCTGAGAGTGAGAGTGTATTTTTGGTAGTGTTTACCGTTCCGGGCCCGGCTGGTTGGGCCAGGAGCCGCAGGAGAGGGAAGTCCCTGAGGGGGACAGAAAGGGAGGGGCGGCCCAAACAGGAAAGGTCAGAAAGGTCACGGGGTCGTCACCTGCCCAACTTCATATGCTGGGAATGTCAGAAATATGCACTTTATGAAAAAAACAAGAATTTAAACCATCAGTTAATGAATTAATCTAAAGGTGAATTAATCTTTTCTTTTAAATGTTGACTATGAACTCATAATTCAAACATTTTTCTTTAAATTTCGACTTTAATTGCCAAAATGGTCTAATTTGTGTTTTTATCATTCTCATGATAAAAACTTTTCTCAGAATTTGTCTCAGATCTCTGACTTTTCATCTCTTAACATTAAAAGAGTCAGAATTCTGAGATTAAAGTCAGAATTTCAGTGGCTCTAATCCTGTTTTGTAAAATACTGACTGATTAAACAGAAAGTTGTTGGTGTTTTGTTTTTTTTCCACATTTTTAAACTTAAAAATTCAAGATGAACAGAATAAAACCTGTGAAAGACTTAATCCTCCATGAACAGCCATCTTTGTTTCTCTTACAACTGGCTCCGCTTAAGGAGGACCAGTGGCGCCCTCGGCTGGATGGAGGCCAAACTACAACACTAAGAGAAGATCTAAGCCAGGGGCCTCAAACTCCAGTCCTCGAGGGCCGCTGTCCTGCAGTTTTTAGATGAGCCACAGGTACAAAACGCTGGAATGAGATGGCTTAATTACCTCCTTCTTGTGTAGATCAGATCTCCAGAGCCTTAATGACCTAATTATTCTATTCAGGTGGTGCAGCAGAGGCACATCTAAAAGCTGCAGGACAGCGGACCTCCAGGACTGGAGTTTGAGACCCCTGATCTAAGCGGATGTTATTAGTTAAGAAATTGGAACTATTGTTAATCTAATAAACTATTAATTGATACGACTATGTATTGGTGCCACACTAAGTAAGTAAAAAAAAATTAATTACGGGAATAGTCAGTATTATGACTTTATTCTCATAATATGACTTTATTCTTGTAATTTTGTTTATTTTTTCTTAGCGCATAGCTCTAATACTTCATCATAAATTGCCAATTAATCGTAAGTCGATCAATAGTTTGTGTGCCGATAAGGAGCTGATGGGAAGTGAAGGCAGACAGAGACGGATGGAGGAGCCGGGGTTATTTTTGACCTGCTCCCGAGGCGGCTTCCTGTCCTGGCCAGGCGGGGCTGATGGGGCGCCAGGGAGCGGCGGAAGAGGACGGAGACGGCCCATCTGCCGGCTCCAGACGCGGCTGCAAATGCTTAAAAGTGGTGCTGGAAGAGCTTCAACTTGGAGCTAAAAATAAAGCGAAACTCTTGGAAAACCACAGGGGCGACTGAGGTGATCCTCCGTGCAGCGTTGAAGAAACCCACACGTATCTGACACAGATTCCTGCGCTGACAGACGGTCCGCTGAAAGGTGGAGCCGCCACACACGGACACACCAACGGCATCGCTTCCCCTTCCTGTTTCTAAAACAGACCTGGCACCTGAGAGCAGACCTGATTTAAGGTCTGGTTGCATCATTACGGAGCAGCAAATCAGATTCCAGCAGTGGTCCCCATGCAAACAGATACCTGTGTGATACCTGCATGCACAAACACACAGCAGCACATTAAAGGTGACAGAGCAGAATGGATTTTTTCTCATCCTTCTTTCTGCCGCTTCTCCTGGGATTCGCTGTGTCTGTGTCCGGTTCTGTGTTTTTATGTGAATCTGGTCACATATCTGTTCATGTTTTCGTTTTGGGGGGGCGGACTGCGACAGGGCCGTATTTCCCATGAGCCCGCGGCTCTGCAGGCTTTAGCCTCGCTCTCCCTAAGCACTTTAGGAACAACAATAGCAGGCCTGGAATGGGTCGGCTGTTTCCTGCTGCAGCCTGCAGGTTTTCAACGGGAATCAAGGTGAAATAAAAACCCAAACCACAAACCAGGTGCTTCATTTATGCTCATTTGTCTTAGAGTAGGAAATGTAGCAGAAAATGATTATTTTACCTCCCTGTTTGTCTCAGTCATGGTTGCTCAAACTATTTTCACATCTGATAGTCCAGCAGACTCGTTTGATTGGGGAACAAAACTGCAACGTTTGTTACATTTTCTGTGTCAAACCAACCAAACTAATTGAAAACCTGTTCCCCTCCTCACCTGTGGGGGCGCTGCACCAAGAGCCACTGAAGGAAGTGACACAAAAACCGAGTGCAACTTCTTTCTTCGCAAAATGTGACCAAAAATGGAGTGGCATCAGATTTTAGTGGTTATAAGATTTCTTTTTTGTCTTGGTAAAAGACCACGGCTCATTTCTCCTGCTAGCGCTAGGCTAACATGTTTGTTTTGGTTGTATTTACCCAGAATCCCCTGCGCTATAGTCAGCTTCCTGCTTTTGGAGCGGTCTCTGGTCTGCTTGGCGTTCACATATGCATTCAAACTGCACCAGAGTTCACTTCAGCCAAACAGAGGCTTTTTAGTTTGCTTTTGTTTGACATGCAGCCAACATCAAGAACAACCTGAGCAGCTTTCTGAAGTATTGTCAAATTTTGGATCAAGAACAGATTGGAACAAAGTTCTTGGTGCTTTGTAGTGGAGATTGATTGTCAAACCAAACATCCTAATTTAAAATTCAACCAATGAGCCGCTGCAGCACCGTGGTGATGCTCCCTCTCACGTAAAAGAAGACCAATCTCCAGAAAACTAAAAGGTTGCTTTTTGCGGTTCATTTTTCCAGTTTGGCAAGCAATAAACAAAGATCAAACTTTCCAGTGTTTCCTGCTGCTTCTTGTCAAAACAAACAAACAAATAAAAACCTCATAGGCCCAACCCCAGTGCATGCTGGTCCTATTCCAGCCCCTTTACTTATAATAGTAAATGACTCTTTAGTTCTTTCTGTCCAACTTAGAAGAGTAAATAACAAAAACAAGCAGAAATCAAATAAGATAAACAATTACTAAGCTACAAATAAACCTTATAAATAACCCAAAAAATATGAAGTGAACTAAGAATAAATTCTGACAAAATTCGAAGTAATAAAAATAAAGACTAAATTAGGGGTTTACCAATTTGTTGGTACTAATTTCCTTAATTTTGGAGGCTTTGATCGGCCGATACTTACATGTGAGGCCGATTCTCTCCACTGATCTTATCAACCTGGAGCTCAAAGGACTAAAAATCAACCACTGTTTGTCCAACAGATCGGCCCACCAGCTCATGTCTGTTTGCAGATAACAATATTTACCAACTCAGCAACTTTCTTATTATATTGAGCCACATTTCAGACAAAAGAAATTGGTATTGGCCTAAGTTGGAATTGCCAACGTGTTTTTTAAACATTGGCAATTGGTGATCTGTAACCGGTGAACCCCTAGAATAAATATCTCCAACAGTTCTTTGAGGGAAATATTTAAAGAAATGAGGACTGCATTGATGTTTCAGCAGAGCATTGTGCAGAAGTGATGCCGCACTCTAACAGACTCACACTGATCGATTTCCCTGCCTAATCAATACTGAGCCCTAAGAAGCACAGAAACCAATTCTGTGTTTGTGTTTCTGTGACGTAATTGGTCCAGCGTACCGTCATTCCTCCCTCCTGGACTATTCCCAGTCCACCAAATCTCTCCACCTTTTCCTTTGGCTTCACTTGGAGATTAATTTCTCCTGGCTCGTTTACAGAATGAGCCTGACCTCTTCTGGCTGCCAGAGGAAGTGCGTGGAGCTGAGGCAGAGGATGGGTGTAAGCGATGAAGAGGAGGAGTGTTTTCTATCATAATGGGGTCAGCGGCCCCCAGTGAGATCTCCCCGCTCACTGCAGAGGCCTCCGCAAGGAGAGGACACTTCCTCCTCACCGGCCCGTTGCTTATTCTGCTCATTTGCTGCCGTATTTCTGCCACAGCCTGCATGTTGCTCTCCTGCGGGGGCGCGAGGGGGGGGGCATTAATACTCTTTACTTTCCTCTGGATGGACAAGTTCAGCCTCAAAAGCCTCGCCACAAATGTACCAAAGGGCTCAACCAAACATGCACGGCTAGATAAGCGCCCGTAGAAAGACAAATAAGTCTTTATCGAGCCCAAACCATGTTTAATCCATCCCATTCCTGCCCCATCCGCTCCAGTCTGTTCATCCCTCCATCCTCCCCATTTTCCCTCCTATCCACTTCTGTTGTTTTTTTCTTCCTGATCGGAGAGAAGCAGCGATTAATCTGAGAAAGCTGCTCTTAGTGGCGAGGAGGGGCGGCGTTGATTGGGGAAGAGCTCGCTGGGAATTGTGTGTGTTTGTGAGGAAGCAGAGAGGATTTCTGTGGGAATTGGTCTTTGTGTGCGACAGAGACAGAAAGAGAGAGAGAGAGATTTTTAGGAGGTCTTTTCGTCTGGAGAAAGCTTTGCCATCCGGGGAGAATCGCAGAGGAAATAACTCCACACATTCCCAAAGAAATCCCTCCAACCATCTCCCCGTCCTCCTGCTTTAGATGTAACGCTAGCGCTAACTTCTGAACCGGCAAATCCAGATTATCCTGAGTTCAGTTCCCATCTGAAGCTGATAAAGAGCAGACACACGACACATCCCTTTCAAAACCTTCAGATTTTACTCTTTTATTCACTTAAAGGGGAACAAATATGCAAAATTCACATTTTGAACATTTTTGTACTTCTATTTGGGTCTCAACTGCTTCTAAAAAAAAACACCCAGCCATTTTTTTTTACAATAAGTTCCTGTTTTTTGGTGTCTTGAAAATGAATTGTTTCAAAAACCTTTTGAGTAAGTCACAGAAGGCACTGCCCCGTTACCTAGCAACCCAAGCTGAGCGCCAGTTGGTTTGTACAATGGCTGCTGGAAAAGACAAGTGTTTTGTTGTTGACTTACCTTCCAGAAATTACTTCGATTCATTCTTGTTGGTTGTGTAGGAGGCTCCACTTCTGCTTTTCAATGCCGCATTTGTTTTCAGCCATTTTCTTGTGCTAGTGAAAACGTTGAGTTGGGGGGCGTGGTCAGCAGCAGTTTATTTGGACGTAAAGTGACAAGACGCCCTGAAACAGTTCAAAATAGGCAGAATTGAGCAGGATAAACTGTCACTGGCCTCATTATTTTAGAGATGTAATTAATATATGTTGTATAGATCAAAGATCTATCCTAACCTGTTCAAGGAAGCCTAATTTTTAATCCTACATTCGCATTCAGCTGAATTTTCCACCCTGTGTTGATTTAAAATAAAACTCGTTGTAAATCTCTGCAGCGTTTTACCTGGAGACCCTCCATCAGTTTCTGTTTCTGCTCTCGCTGCTGATCTGAATTTAAATTTTTTAAAAAGATGGACCTTTTTTTTTCTTTTTTCATTGTAATCAAGCGTTGATGCTCTGATGCCTTTGGAGAATGTGAGTGAAGGCGTCTCAGAGGTGCCGAGAGGCTTCCTGTAAAATATTAATCACAGAATGGAAAGACACCAGGGTCTACCACATCTGAATAAACACGCCGGGATTCCATCGAGGTTCTGATGGGAACAACAGAAACAGATTAAATCCATGCTGGTTCAGACTGGGTTTAAGGTGCTGCCAAACGCACTTTAAATTAACTGTTTCATGTTATACATGTTAAAGGTTAAAGGTCATGCCAAGTCAATTAGAGAGTAGTGTTTCTTAGAAGAAAACCTTTAGCATCACAACTTGGGTTTGAAAAGTCCTGAAGACGTCTGGAACATTTGTTTCACTGCAGGAACTACAGTTTGAAACGATTAATCTTGATTAATCGATTTAAATGATCATCAACTAACTTAGTAACCGGTTAATCGTTAACTAAAGCATACAGACTCCGAAAAGGCCATTCAGTGAAAGGACAGTAATTGATTAGAAGCCGTTTTTGAGCCAAAACATTAATATTTTGCATTTAAGATTAAAAACCTTCTTATAACCAAAACTCCTCAACCTGCAATTCATATTTATTTTCCTATTATTTTGTTTGTTTGTATTGTTTAATGTATTTCTAATATTGTATAAAGTGGTAAAATGGATACAGAATGTGGCAATTTGTTTAGCTGATTAATCGTAAGACTAATCTATTAATAAAATAATCATTAGTTGTTTCAGTAAATGGCCTTTTTTGAGTCTGCATACTCCAGTTAACGATTAATCAATTACTAAATTAGTTGGCAATTATTTCAGTAATGTAATTTTTACGATTGATCTGATTGATAGCTTTAGCCCTAGCTTGGCAGATTGTTTTAGATATTCACCATTACAGATTAATTATGATTAAATTGCATAGGTGGATTTTATGTAGCTGAGCACGGTAGTGGAAGGATGATGATCTGCTTTCCAACCTTCTTGAGTCAAATTTGGTTAAAACGCCACACTGGCACCTTGTGTTCAAATGTTTCCACAGTTTTTATCTCAAATGTGCACAAAACGTTGTCGATGTGAAGCTAATGTCTGAAAAAATCTATTTTGCTATTGATTCTTTTCCATTGAATAAGACTCACATTTAAAATCACATGTGAATAAGTTTGTTCTTACAGTAAGTCATTAAAAACACGCCACGCCGTCACTTTCCTTCCACTTCCTGTCTTCTTTAGCGTCTCTGCCAGTAGAAGCAGAAACATCAGGTCAACATCAGGTTGACCATGTGAATCATGTGATGCAAAAAATGTTTCCATTACTCCATTAGTTTGGCAAAATGAACTAATTAGGATAGAGCCTCATCCTTTTCATCAAAAACTGTGTTTCGATTAAGCAAATTTGTTTTCCAAATTCCAATTTGCTCAATTTTAGTCAGTGGAAATGCAGGCAGTGAAGTGAAGCAATTATGGAGAGAAAAATGTGTCAAAACCAGTTAAAAAGGTTCCACAACCTGCTTCTTCTGCTGCTTGGTGAAAGTTGGAAAAACTTGATTCTTTTCACAGAAATCCAGGAGATTCTGATTAAAAACTGTCTAAAATTTAAATATTTAGTCTTTATTTGCAGAAACACATAAACTGCACTTTTCTGCCGACTCCTTTGGTTCTTTTTCTTCTTTCGTCGGATTGTCTGAACTGAAGAGACCTTGCTGTTGATTCTGTGGGAGGCGGTTGAGTTTCTGTTCTGCTGCTGTGTGTGTGTGTGTGTGTGTGTGTGTGTGTGTGTGTGTGTGTGTGTGTGTGTGTGTGTGTGTGTGTGTGTGTGTTGGGGGGTGGGTTGTAGTTTAGTGGAAAGCTCTCCGCTCATGCAGCCCATTATTTCTCCCATCATGTGTTCTCACTCTTGCTCCCGTTCTCCGTCTCTTCCCCACAGAACCACACACTGAGTCAGCACGCGCAGTGAGACCGGAGCCCTGCGGGATCCCTCAGCTCAGCCGCGCCCCCGACCCGCAGCCGGCGGGGGACCCCCATCTCCACATCACAGCCAATCAAAGTGTCATTTGCTACTCACATGTAAAAGTGTAACGATCGCGCGACTGGGCGCGGCCATTAGGAGCAGCGGGTGACGGAATATTAATGGGAAATGCTATTAAATAAAGAAAAGGGGGAAAGTGGGAAACTGTAAGAGCGACATGACGGGAGGAGAAGGGCGAACAAAGGTATTGTACGTGCAGCAGTATTTTTTATTGTCCCTGCCAAACCCTCTCCTCCTGACTCATGCTTTTTATTTTATTTTACAACAAACAGAATAAAAAACACCTTTTTCTTTTTCGTTATACTTTCCATAGATTGTAGGAGAAGCTTCACTTTGTTGCGTCTTTGTTTTCGTTATTTTTTTGACCTTTTTTTTGCCTTTTTTTCAGTATTTTATTTGTTGCGGTTAGTAGGTACTCGTGCTGTGTTGTGATTGTTTGCCAGTCGTAATATCCCCGACCCCGCCCACAAACAACCTTTCCTTTTTATGATTGTTATATATATTTTCTCCCTTTTTGTAATTACTATCAAAAAAAATCATGAAAACAAAAATAAAGTGCAGAAAAACATACAGATCTTTTCTTTCATTTTTCTGCTCTTTTCTTATTTTTATTTGGGATTTCCAGACATGGAGCCTGTAATGGTTATTGTACAAATGATTATCATTGATTTCAGTGCGTCTGGTCAAAGACCGGTTTTTAAATGTGAATTAACCAGATTGCAATAATCTAGTACAGAAAAAAACAAGAAAACAAATAAATAAAAGAGAAATAAAGAACTCCTGTGTGTGTGAGGTTATTTAAACAGGAATTGCTGCTTTTTTTGCAGCATTAACCTGAAGTGAGGTTGACAAACACCCAATGACCCAAAGTCCCAAAATAGTTACTGAAATAACTTGAAACTGACAAAAGTAAAAGTAAAAAAACAATTACTGAAATTGAGCCAATAAAAATCAGGCAATTCGTTTGATTTTGTTGATTCGCATTTGCATAACTGGAGAAAAATAATGTAGCAAAGATGGTAGGTAAATATTAAACCAAAATGTGTCTTCAAGCTTGTGAACCACGTGTGTCAAACTCGAGGTCCGGGGGCCAAATCTGACCCGCCGTAGCTCTTTATGTGGCCCTTTAGACTCCAAAGTACATCAATAAGTCCCTCCAGTTTTTCCCAAATCTGCAACATTAACACAAATCAGACTTTTAAAATGGCCCAAAATGAAACTGAGATGTTAACAGTTTTCCTATTTAAAGGGTGATAATTAGTCAGGAGCTGCGTTTCTATTACAAATGTGTGCAAAACTTTGACAATAATCCACTAATGTCAAATAAAAACAATCCCGGTGTTTCCATTAAGTAAGAAACAATTAAAATACGTGAATAAAAACATTCATCCTCCAACCACTTCCTGTTGTCTCATTTGTCGTCTCTGCCAGTAGTAACATCCTGTTGTTGATCATGTGACTCGTGTGATTTAAAAAAAAACGTTACCATTGCAGTTTTGTGAAAAACACGAGTTTCGATACAGCTGAAAAGTCGCCTCATTTCAGCCCAAACATTTTAGCAATAAACATTATTTATTTCAAATTTGGCGTGTTTTCATTTCGTGAATTTATTTTTGTAATTCCAGTTTTTCGCAATTACATGGTCAATGAAGACCAGGGACAACACTAGATCTGTTTCCATTGGGATTAAAATTACTGAAATTACTAAATAATTTTACTTGCTAGAAAATCACGAATTTCTATGAAATGGTTTTGCATTGGATGAGGTGATATTTTGGCTGTATTGACTGTAGTTTATTTGGTAAAGCTCCAATGGAAACACTTTTTTCGCATCATGAGTCATGTGATCAACATCCGGACGATACTACTGGCAGAAATGACAAATAAGACGACAGGAAGTGGCAGCAGGAAGAAGTTTTCAATGATTTATAGTATGAACAAACTTATTTACATGGGATTTTAATTGCATTTTTTATTTATTGGAAATTACTAAATTGTGTTTTTTCAACATTAGCAGAATATCAACAAACTTTTGCTCACATTCATAATGGAAATGCAGCTACTGAAAATGTCCCAGGAGATTGAAACAAAAATTACTGACACGTTGCAGGGTAAAAACTCTAAAACCTTCTACAAGCAGCTTGACACTCCAGTGACTACAGTTGCTGATATTTTTCAGAAGTTTAATATTTTCAGGACTGTAAAGTTGATGGTGAACTGAAGAGAAAAATGATATGAATGGTAGCTAAAGAGCCCAGGCTCATCGGATCGAACCGTCCGCCATCGTTTGAGCCAAAGGGAACTTCGTGGGAGACGGCCAACGACGACGCCACTGTGGAATTAAACTGATAAAAAGCAAAAGTGGAAACTGCTGAATATTGACAAACCACAAAGCTTCTGGGAAAATGTCATTTGGACAGATGAGAAATGGCAATTCCAAAAAAACATTAAATGGTGCTAAAATCAAGTGGAGTTTGTTGTTTTTGTTTATTTTGCAAAACTACAATGGAAATACTTTTTCTCATATCACACGAGTCACGTAATCAACAGCCAGATGGTTTCACTGGTGTAATTTTGCAATTGTGGTGTTTCAATGAAATAATGAAGATTATAAAAACAAGCTGCACCATCTTCTTCCTACCACTTTCTGTCGTCGTCTTCGTAGTTTCTGCCAGTAGTAACATCCTGTTGTTGATCATGTGACTTTTGTGCTAAAAAATTTTTCCCTTACAGTTTTGCAAAATAAAGCAATTTAGATATGGAAAAAAAAACACCTCATGCTAGAGAAAAACTTTTTATTGCAAACGAGTTTTTTTCTAAATCAGTGGGTTTTCATTAAGTAAATTTATTTTTGAAATGTTGAATTGGAATGGAAACGCAGCTAATGATCAATATATTTGATGATGGGATTTGACAGGATGTAATGTTTACTGGTTGTTTCATAATTGGTGATTGTGTGATATTTTGATGCTGAAATGTGTTATATAATTAAGCCTGACAGTTGGCTTGAAAAGCAAATGATTAAACAATGTTTAAAGATGATTTTAGGGACATGAATAAATCACTAATCAAGTGGGTCCAAGAGGAAAACCCTGAGGAACTACATGGTACATGTTGTAGTAACCAAGTCCAGGTTTGATTTTTTTCAGTGTCTGTTTGCAATAAGGGCAACATTTGTGGTGCAAATAGCAGGAAAACTTGCTAACTGTTGCATTTTAAACTGAAAAAGGTAACAAACTGTATTAATGAAACTAAATCGATACTGAATAATCCAATCTGGGTTTGACCAGTTTTAATACTTTAGGTTTTAAACCAGATTTTATTCAATGTAGTCCAGATTATTTGAAAATATTGAAATACTCTTTTACTTTAGCGCTGAATCGACATTTGTCTAAACTGCCAAAGCTAATAAATGCTAATGATCAGGGCCGGCCAAAATCTTTTTGGGGCCCTAAGCAGATTTTCATTTTCAATTATCTCTACCAACTATAAAAACAGTATACAAATTGTTTTTCAAGCTGTAATAGCACTTTGTTTGTATTATTCAATGTTATTACATATATAATCATGCTAACTTGATGCTCTTGGGAGCCCTCTGGTGGTGTGGAGGTCCTAATCAGAGGCTTAACTCGTATATGTCTTGGACCGGCCCTGATCATGATTGTCAGAAGATCCCAGCAGCCTCAAAAGAAATGATTTCTTAAAGATACTCAGAAGAAACTCTGCATTTGCCTTTCCTTATTAAATGGGCGTGCATTAAGCTGTTTAATTTGTGACCAATCAGATTCTGACGTTTATTTCTGCTTAGCAGCTCGTTTTAGACGTTGAAAACAGAAAACCAGAGGAATCCAGAGCGAGAGCTTTCAGAAACACCAACACAGAAAGCGTTTGTCCTCTGCTCTGCAGCAGTTCTGCCTCTGAAACAACAAAGATTTCTTTCATAAGGTCACAGCCTCACTTTGCCACAATGCAGCATGTTTGGAAGGAGAAACATAAATTTGTATCCAGTCGTTTTCCTGAGTTCTTTGTTTAGTTTCATACGATTCCAGTGACTCAACATATTTAGGATTTGTGGTTCTGATGACAAAATCAAACTGAAAATATCAAACCTGCCATTATTTAGAGTTAATGGAGGTTTTAGGTCAAGTATCATGATTGTGATGTAACAACGACCACCTGGTTATATTCCGGAAACAAAAGACATTTTTATGTGAGATGTCATTATTATAAAAAGATTAACTTTGTTTTGTAGAAAGCAGAAAACAAATTTGGTTTTATCAAGCTCAGAAATATGGCACAATTTTACAAAGATTATTTTTTCAATGAAGATCAAAAAACAAAATAAAATTTGCTAGAAAAAAAACTCAGAAATTTTGAAACTAATCTGAGATATTTTTTTTGAGAAAAATCAAGAACATTTTTAAGTTTGAAATTCACAGAAAAAAACAACAAAATTTTATATAAAAACTTGGAAATTTCTGAGTTTCAAAAATCAAAAAGTTTTATGTCCTAAACTCAAAATTTTCAAAAGTTGAAAATATTTGCCTTTTCAAACTCAGAAATGCTCTGTTTTTTAAAGAAAATTTCTGAAATTAATTTAAAAAATTCTCAACTTTTTTAAGCAGATTTTTCACTTTTCAAATTCAGAAATGCTCAGGCTTTTTCTGGGAAATTTATGAGATTAAACTCAATATCTTTACTTTTTTTCAGTAAGTTTTTGACTTTTCAAACTCAGGAATTAACTAATTTCTTTTTTCTGGAATTTTTTATGAGATGAATTTCAAAATTTCTGCTTTTTGAAGCACAGAAATTTCCTCATTTTTTTTCTAGAAAAGTTTTAATACAGTTTTGGGTGGAAAATAAAAAAATAAAAAGTTATGTACAATGGCTCTTATATGCCTTTGTCAGTTTTTTTATCTCCAGAACTGAGATTGCCGTTTATTTTTAGCTAATTTTCCCACTTTCTACCATAAAAGTAATTTTCAGTTGGTCTCTATAAGACCACATTTCTGGCTAGTTGAACTTTTGTTCTGAGATAAATCTCTGGTAGCATTTTCTTTTTTTTTTTTTTTTTTTTAAATTCAGACATTTCTTTGTTTTTTCTAGAAAATTTCTGAGACTGATGCAAAAATGTCTTTTTCTAGAAACGTTTTGACTTTTCAAAGTCAGAAATTTTTCTCTTTTTTTTCCTGCATTTTTTTGTAGAAAATTTCCAACCTTTCACATTTCCGAGTTTTCTTTCTATCTGTAATATTCAGCTTTTTATCTCCATAACTGATATTGCTGTTTATTTTTAGCGAAGTTTCCCACTTTTTACGATACAGTAATTTGTTGACCGTCCCTAAGATAACATTTTCCGCTAGTTGAAGTGTTATTGTGTTTAATTACATGAAAACGCTTCATTCCTTCTCATGAAGGAGCTCGTTAAAGTACTTAAGTTTCCCAGTGAAAATTAAAGCAGCGGTTGGCGGTTGGTTAAAAGTAGGTCTGTGTGTCAGCGGAGCGTTTCCGGGTTCTGCTGCCGAGCTGCCATCACCTGCTCCAGCCTCCTTCCTCCTGCTAAGTCAGCGTCAAGCAGCTCCGGAGGCCCGGACACGGAACCGAACCACCAGCCGATAAACTGGCCCAGTTCATGTCTACTCGCTGAACGCCTAAACCAGAGGAGGGACAGCGGGCAGCGGCGATGGCGGCGTCGCTTCTCTCGGAGACTGACATCAGGCACCGGTCCATGGCGGAGGAGGATCCGAACGGGAACGAGCATGGGGCGGCTGCCCGCAGCGCGGCGCCTCGCTGGGGGCCGCAGCACGCCGGGGCCCGGCAGCTGGCCCGGCTCTACTCCCCAGGTAAGCGGGTGATGCCGCTTCTCTTCCCGCTGGTTTTGTTCCCGGTAATCTGTTGTTTTGGAGAGACTGATGGTTTTCATCCAGCGGAGGCCGAGCGGCCGCAGATACCCGGATATCAGCGCTGATAACCCGGGCAGCTGATAACAGAGATACTGCTGCTGCTGCTGCTGATGATGATGATGGGGACTGGTTCTGGTGCAGGCTGCAGACCGGCTCGGTTCTGACATGACGGGACTCTTAATGTGACGCAGCTCGTGTGGTTCTGATGGATGTTGTGCGTGGAGCAGCATGAGGGCCTGCTGGAAGCTGCAGCTGCTCTCCACGCAGAAACATCTGTTATCTAAAGCTCATTCCCAGCGTGGCACAGAGAAAACACGGAGCTGCCCAAACCGGGCCGAGCCAACCAGAACTGGGTTAACCTTTAACGTAAAGCAGGCTCTGGAAAGTGGTTCTGTTCGAGAGGCTTCTGCAGGCTGCAACACGTCCTGGAAAAACTCCTCAGTTCAGGGTCAAATTCAAGAACTGCTGACATTTAGGAACAGTTTGAGAAACTTTCGATTAGTCTGCTTTATTTATTCCAGAACCAGGTTCAGATTTCAACCATTTACACTGTAAAAACACAAAAACGAAAAAAGTATCTTTATGTAGTTTCTAGTGTAAATATCTTAGTACACTTAACTAACTTAAATGTAACTTTTGAGCCAGAAATATGAGCCAAAACCAATACTTGTTAACCAGAAGTTCACCAATTACACTTGAAATAAGGCAAAACTAACACTAAAGTAACTTTACAGCAAAATATATTTGTTGTTTTAAATCAAGATTTTGTGTTTTTTAAAATGCATAATATCTGGCATTCATAAAACTAGCTTAAAAGTAACTTCAGCAAGATATAATATCTGTTTTGAGTCAATGATTCTTTAATATTGATGAAAAAGTACTAATCCCATTGATTATGTCACTTTATAACATGGGAAAGATATCATATTATATGTAAAATAATCTGCCAATGGAACTAGAATTTTTTTCATCAACACTAAGGAGTTATTGACTTAAAACAAGCTCACATAAGATGTTGAAAAGTTACTTTTCACTTTATTTTGTATTATTTCAAGTGTAATAAGACGTTTATACTAGAAACTAAACCAGAAATACTTGGTAAGAGTTTGTTTGTGCAGTCTAAACTCTGGTGCGGATGAAAAAAGCAAACGCTGGTCTGTCTGCTAACCTCAGTCTCAGTTCAGTTGAAGTGAACTCTGGTGCAGTTTGAATGCATATGTGAATGCAAAGTGGACCAGAGAAATTTTAATAGTAATCATTGTTTATTTGTTGGGACAGATACAAAAACATAGCGTGTTTACAGCCATAGCTAATTAGCAACACTCACCCCTAAGGAGACCTTTAGCATTTTATTAAATGAAAAATTACAATCAGCAGTAAATAAAGCAAAGTATTTGCTTTATTTACTTTGTAAAATTAGAGTCAAAAGAATTACAATATTTAAAAATCAGAATGATTCTGGTTAATCTTTAGCCAATACTTTAGTCTTTAAATCTGACCGCTCCAAAAGCAGGAAGTGAACTAAAATGCAGGGCATTCTGGGTAAATACAACCAAAACAAACATGTTAGCTTAGCGCTAGCGGGAGAAATGAATTTACCAAAGATAAAAGAGAAATACTACAACCACTAAAATCTGACGGCAGTCCATTTTTTTTAATTTATTTTTGGTGAAGAAGGAAGTTTCTCTCAGTGTCTTCAGAGGTTTTTTTGCCGTTTCCTTCAGTGGTTCTTGGTGGAGCGCCCCCACAGGCCAGGAGGGGAACAGGTTTTTAATTAGTTTGGTTTGTTTGATTCAGTGCAGCGTAAAAGAGAACCACAGCAGCTGAAAATGTAACAAATGTTGGGGATTTTTTCATTAATAACAGAAAAAACTTATTGATTTGATAGAAATAATCTACCAGTGGAACTAGTACTTCCTCATCAAAATTAAGGAATAATTGACTTAAAACAAGCTCCCATATCTTGCTGAAAAGTTACTTGTAAGTTAGTTTTGTCTTATTCTAAGTGCAAAAAGATATTTGCACTAGAAATTAAGCCAAAAATACTTTTGTGATTGATTTTGTGTTTTTGCAGTGTGATGTTCCCCTTTGTAACAATGAGGAAAAGCTGCAGAGTTTCCTACTTTTCCGTGTCGCTACAGGTGCACAGATGAGACAAACCGCGTCCTAAAAACTCTTTCTTTTGGTTTGTTGTCGAGTCGTTGATCATGTCGCCAGTCGAGTATCTAAAACGCTGGATCTCTCTGTGTAGAGTTGGGTGAAGAAAAGTTTCAGGATGATGAAACAGAAATAATTGTTCATCGTTCAACATTTTGCGTTTGGATTGTTTTGGACTGCAGTGTGGAAGTGAACCACAGGAGCTGAAAATGTAACAAATATTTTGATCCTCAATCGAACCAAATCTACCGGACTGCCAGGTGAGAAAACACTCTTTGGGTTTCATCTATGAATCCGTTGAGTATTAAATTTACATTTCTGACTTCTCTGCTCCGTCTCTGCGGCTCGGAGGCCAAACCCAGAATGTTCTGCAGATTGAGTCGTTTTGTGACTTCTGGATGGCGCAGATTTTATCAGAGGAAACCTGTGTTACCAGTTGTGCATCAAGCTGGTTTGTGCCTGACCATCTGCCCCGTGTCTCACTTCACTGAGCATTTTAATTGCCTCCAGTTGAGCCCTGCTGGCAACCTGTTGACACTTTCTCTAAAAAATAAAAAGGATCAGACGAAGGGTAGGACTAAACTTCTGACTCGTTTTTAACCTCCATTGGCTTCTTCTCTGCTGTCCTATTTTTAGCTGCTGTGAGGAACAGAGTCACCTTCTCCATTAATGTTATTGGATCAGCACCATTACTCAGTGCAATTACATTAGAGGGATAAGTGTCGGCCTGTTCTGCTGCCGCTGGAGCTCAGGTTACACACCGACATTCATTTACACGCCACATAACGAGGAAGACTGGTTATAATTAAGAGGAACTGGTTACAGCTGCGTGTTCAGGAACTCAGTTCAAACCACAACGACGCAGTTAAGCAGATAAAATCAATACCAATAAAGATTAAGTAATATCAACTCTCAGTTGGGCAAAAATAAGCTTTGAGACGGGTTTTAAAAATGGACGGTGAAGGTTTCGGTCAGAACTGGTCAAAACTGAAATCAGCAGCTCAGACCGAAGAATCCTGATGGGTACAATCTCTTAGTAAGAAAAATCTTCTAAAAGATTGGCAATTAATCAATTAATCACATTCTAAATTAAAACAACCTCAATGTTCACTTGCATATTTTATTGTTTTTCTCTCTTTCGAACTAAAATCTGAATGATAAAAGTCTTCAGTCTTGTGTTTTGGTCTCAACCAGCTTTTTTGTAAGGAAAGTTTAATTTACAGAAACTTAAAAATTAATTTTATTTGTTGTTTTGTTTATTCATTTTGGATATATAAAATGTTTTCCAGCTCCAGTGTTGAACTTTGAGTTTAATGAACATTTATTGGTCTTTCAGAATGTGTTATTATGCCACTAGCATTATATTACTTCAAAATAGTCTGTAAATAATATTATTGTTTATCACAATAACATCTGTGGCTATTTATCATCCAGCAAAATTAGTTATTCTGACAGGCCAGCTAAGAGCTATTTTTGTTAAAATCATCCATCTGGTTGTGTGTAATCTTAAAACTTTGTCTCATTTTCAGTAAAAACCTCAGAATGTTTCTGTTTGTGCTAAACTGAGGCGTTTGGCACAGAAACGTGCAGCATCACGTCAGGATAAGCAGATTAAATCCGTAGTAAACATACCAGGTCGTGTTCGTTTCATCCCCGCGGCTGCAGCTCGGATTGACACGTAAGCAGATCAAACATGATTTTTTCCCCCCTCTCTATCAGCTGTGGTTGTGGTCCGAAACGGCCGCTGGTGTTTGCTTTGGAACAGCAGCGCCGTTAAAACGTCAAAGTTGTTGCACAATCACACCTAGCAGTGAAGTTTACGAGAGGTCACAGATCCTGCAGCTTTAAGGAGTTCCTGTTTGCCTGAGTGCGCCGTGTAAATCATAAAAAGTTAATTTCTCACATCTGGAGAAACATTAAACTGTCAGGGTTACACGACTGAAGGCCGGGAAATCAGAAAAATGGTTTAAGTTAGATTTATTGAGTTACAGTAATCACTAAAATCAGGATGTGTAAGACTTTAATAACAAAGCCCTGCTTAGACGTTATACGCACTGTAAAAACGCAAAACCTTACTAAGTATTTTTACTTTAGATTACTCTAGCAAATATCTTAGTACACTTGAAATAAAACAATCTAACTTACAAGTAATATCACAGCACGAAATATGAGTTTGTTTTAAGTAAATAATTCCTTAACATAGATGAAAAAATACTAGTTCCATTGGCAGATATTCACTTTTAAGAAGACATTTTCTGTACTAGTATTTTTTCATCAATATTAAGGAATTATTTTCTTAATATTGATGAAAAGTTACTTTTGAGTTAGTTTTGTTTCATTTCAAGTGTCCTAAGATATTTGCACTAGAAACTAGACCTTTTGTGTTTTTGCAGTGTTTTGGTTGTTTTAATGATAATCTTTCAGTTGTTCTGCTGTTCTTTGTGTTTTCTGAAAATAAAATGTCTGATTCTACCAAAACACTGAAAAAACTCAAAATATCACAAAGTAATTTTGGTCTAGTTTCTATAGTGCACTTCAAATAAGAACAAACTAACTCAAGTAACTTTTATGCGAGATATAGGAGCTTGTTTTAAGGAAATAATCCAGAAATTATTGACTTTAAACAAGTCTTGCTGAAAAGTTACTTGTAAGTTAGTTTTGTAATAAGGTATAGAAACTAGTCTAAAAATACATGGTGATATTTTGAGGTTTTTTAGTGTAAGGTGTGAGTGTGTCAAGGATAATCTGGTGTAGATTACAGATGAACATAAGAAGAGCATTCAAAATGTTTTATCTTCCTGCCATTAGTGGAGGTGATGTCACACTGTGTGAGAAAAGAAAACGGTCGCCTCTTCCTCTCTTTTTATTTTTGTTTTTTATTTTATCTGAGAAAAAAATTTCAGGTTTGGTGGCGATTCGTAGTCATTATTCTCACTGTCACATTGTGAAATGTAACCGTCCTGGAGGGGCCGGTTCTTGGTCCTGTGATTAAAATAATGGCCCTGCGGTTTCCCGCCTGCTCTGTTTTCATCAGGTGAGTCTCTCTCCCCCTCCCTCATTTCAGCCGAAGGGCTCAGCGGGCCGCGAGCCGAAGATATGCTCAGCGACGCTAACAATGCAAGCGGAGCCATTTTATAGAAACTTAAAAGCAGAAATGTTCCCCCCACATGCTGACAAGTGTCTGTTTAAAGCAAAATAAACAGCCGAAATCCAAAATGTCAAAGTGTCCATTTAAGGGAGCGCCTCGCTGTTCTGCGCTCGCTTGTTTGGGGCTCGGCTCAGCGCCGGCGGGAGGTAAATCTAAATAGCAGTTTGGCTTGTTAGAGTTTGGAGAAGTTAGATGAGGCATCGGCGACGCGCCGTAGAGCCAAACACGGCCTCATTACGGCAAAACAAGGATGGACAAACAGCTGGACGCTTCCCCCTCTGCCGCCGTTTCTCTGCTTTTCCATTTCTCCCACCAAGTCTGCCTTCATTCCCTCGTCTCCTCTGTCCTCCCATATGTGCTAAAGTGTCACGGTCCAGTGCCTTCCTCCTCCTCCTCCTCTTCCTCCTCCTCTTCCTCCTCCTCCTCCTCTGTATTTACAAGGCATCTTAGTTCTCAGTTTTATGAGCAGCTTGTATGTTTGTATTTATGATCATAAGTGTGTCTGGTCACTTTTCTGATAGCAGTTCTTGTGGTTTGAAATTAATGTGATGACAAACTGTTGGATCTTATAAACTACAAACTTTTCTAGATGATAAATTATTCTGCTAAACAATAATATTGTTGTTTCGAGACCTTTTTAAGTATTGATAATAGCATAATGATGTAATTTTTCCCTCTCAAACACCAATGAACCATAATTTTACACACAACACTTAACACTAGGCCTTTCACAATAATGCTAAAGCGCTAACTTCAATTCAGATGATATCTGAAAGATTACAAACATCGAGCGCCAATTTAATTTTGACATCATAATTAGCATCTTCTATAATGGCTTTAGACATTGTATTCGTGTTTATATCTTCTTCTTTCCTGGCCAGGTTTTATTTTGTTCCGGTATGTCTCTTTTTTTAATAAGGGAGGGGAAAAATGAGGAGAGGAAACAGTTTTCACTCACTTCAAAATAAGAGCATGAAGATAAATGGCTAACTACTTGAAGAATCCTTAACAGTCGATAATGAAAAATTCAACACAGACGTCAAATTTTATTCAACTGTAATTTTAAAAAACGACCAAATAAACCAGCTAGTAAGAATTTATCTGGAAAAATGACTGCAAGGGAAGCTAAGTCTGCTAAACGTTTTAAAGTTAGCTAACGTGCTAAACTAACAAATTAGCTCTGCTACTAGAGCATTAGCGGATTACAAGTTTTCTCACCACTCGATGTTGATAACGGTCATGATAAGGTTTGAAATTAAAAATGCACTTTCTAAGAAAATATGAAACTTAAAGGGCAAATTCATATAAAACATTAATAATACTGAGACTTATTTTTAAAAATGATGTTAAAGTGAACCCTAAATGTCCTTAAGAATTGCAGGACATTATGGCACAATCTCAACGCTTTCCCAACTAGAAGTATAACATTTTATGGAGACACACTGTGTGTGTGTGTGTGTGCGTGTGTGTGTGTGTGTGTGTGTGTGTGTGTGTGTGTGTGCGTGCGTGTGTGTGTCGCCTTGTATCTGATACATTGTAGTTAAAATTTTCCTAACTTATACTACATTGCATATGAGAGGGAATGCTGTTTTTGGGCTATAGGTTTAGGACCAAGGAGTGAAGTGATTTTCGGTCAGTTTTATGGTTGGGTATCTACTGGTAATGATCAGGTTTAGTGTAAATTTCAGGGTTTTGGCTGCAGAAATGAATGGGAGTCAATGGAAAGTCCCTTCAGAAGAGGAGAAACATAACTGAGTGTGTAAGTGACCTCAGCTCTCACATGTTCTCCTGCTCTCATTAAACTTTAAACTGCGCCAATAAAAACCTGCTCAGTTTCATCCACTTTATTTGAATTATAGTGGCGCCGAGCTTCAACATCAGAACCCTTCAAAACCGAACTGTGTATTTCCTCAACACCTGGATATTCCTTAGTTATCCTGCTGAAAAGCTCCCTCTCTTACTCCCTAAACCCAGAAAGGTCAAAGGTCAGAGTGGGTTAATGTTTCGGACCTTTGAGCGCCATGTGGGTCTGCAGGGCTCTTTGACCTGAGTGTGTTAGTGTGTTCATGTGACCTCGAGGTGTGTAGAGTCACTGAGATCTGCAAATAAAAAGAATCATTTTACAGCACTGGATTGGGTTGCAAAAAGTTAAAATTATTTCTTTTTGTAAAGTTCCTCAAGGCAACATTTGTTGTGAATTGGCGCTACAGAGTCAGACGCACAAGATTCTGATTCAAAAATGACTAGCTGATGATGGCAAGCATTGGTTTTAGCTGTAAAGTTATCAATATAACACACTAAATCTTAAATGTACGCCTGATGTATAAAAGGGACGCAGTGCTTTGCTACTAATTGTCAACGCTAACACATCTAGATAACGGTCAGGAAAAAGTTTCAATTAAAAAGAAATAGTCAGGGAGAGAGAAGAAGTCCAGTTATGCTAGCTTGACTTTGATGACCTTAAAATGTAGAGGTGCTGCAGAATCAGAGCAGGTGACTAAATTAGCCAATATATCACCGCAGTGTTAGCTTAGCTAGTAGCAGCAGTAGCGATCACTTATTAATAATCACAAAATAAAAATCAAGCTTGAAAGCATAAAACTGAAACAGACCGAATGTTCTGTTCTTTTGAGTGGGAAATGTTCGCATGTCTTTTGGTGTTGAACACTGATAAATACTGGAGCTGTTGTCAGTCAGTTGCTATGGCAACGGCTTTACTTGTAGCATAGGTGACACAGAGAGTGAGCGGAAAAAATAAGAGTATGAGCGGTTTTGAGTTTTTCTGTCATTTCCAGACAGAGAGAAAAATAATATTGAGGTGTCCTTTAATTCAGTGTATCATGTAAAGCTCTGAATTGTATGTGACTAGTTTCTCCATACAAGTGGTGTTTTGAAGAGATTCAGTAAGACGTATTTACTAGATTTATTTTCTTTTTCTAAAAGTTGAATCTGTTCATCCTTCCCTCCAATCACCTGTCCTTCTTCCGTGTTTTTATGAGAATCTTCATTTTGCTTTTCAATGAGGTTCTGTTTTCAGAGGATTTCTGTCCACTGGGACATTAAATTTACAGTTCTGTTTGGCCCGGAGCCATGGATGCACTTTGACACCAATTGGCGCTTTTGGACCAAACTGTTCTGGGGGCTCCCTGAGGGTAACGGGCGCCTGGATGTCTCTGGAGGACTGCCTACCTTTGAAAGGTTTTATGCTGGAGTTTAATTGGCACTGAGGCATCATGGTGGCTGGAGTCACTGCTTTCTGATGGAGAAGTTCTGACTTTTTCCTTTTCTTTACATCTAAACGAATTACAATACTGTGAAAAAGCTATAAACATCGGGGATGTGGAACTCATTTTCATTTTGACTCTTCTTAAAAGGTTGGTTGTGCCAGGATATAGTGATAAAACCCAACAAACTAAGTAGCTTTGTCTGCTTTTGACCAAATTAAATATTGAACATCTTTTCACATTGATCAGTCCCTCCATATTTTTAAATCAAAATTACTGATTTTATGGTGCTAATTTAGAAATATTGCAATATTTGTGCCTATGTATGATATTAAATGTAACTTTTTGTTACCATATTGATCTGAGGATAACTCATGCAGTAAGGTTGAGGCAGCAGCGTAGTAGAAGCAAATGCTGCCACCTGCAGGTGGGAGGAGTAAATTTAGACATTTTTAGATTCATCTCCAAAAATTGAGAAAACAACTTGTAAATTTCTTAGTTTTAAAAGTCAAAACATTTGCTAGAAAATACTTGTAAATTTTTAGATTGATGTAAAGAATTTGAGAAAAAAAGTGAAAATTTCTACGTTTGAAAAGTCAATTTTCTAGAAAGAAATTAAGAAATTTTAAGATTAATATCAGAAATTAATCTGAGAAATCTTTAAGAAAAACACTTTAAAATCTCTGCATTTCAAAAGTTAAAACTTTTCAACTTTTGAAACACAGAAATAAAAAAATTCTAAAATTCCTGAGATTAATTTTTTTTCTATCAAATTTTCTACATTTCTAAATCTTAAATTTAAAAAAAAAAAAAAAATCTGAAAATTTCTGAGATTATTTCGCAGTTTGAGTTTTTTCTATATCATGTTTGACTTTTCAAACTAAAAAACAACCTCTGGGATCAATCTCAAAATTTGAGTTTTTATTGGAAATTTACTCTATTTTTTGTTTATTTTTTGTTTATTCTCCCTGATACGCCATCGTAGATTCTTGTTTTCATGATGAGAGGAGTCGGATGCATTCATGAATTCATAAACCACTTCTGTGTGTGATTATCTCTGCGACAGCTGCAGGAGATAAGAGGACAGCGAGCATGATGGGAAATGTCCATCGTGTGGTTTTGGTTGTGAAGCTTCCGTGGGTTAAACGTGTGTGTGTGTGTGTGTTTCATGCATCTGTTTGTCTTTGTGTGTGTGTGTTGCCATGTTATTACTGAATCCTCCATGTTGGATCTGCAGGGAAATGGATGCGTTCGTCTTTCAGGACGTTGTCCAGGCGGAGACAGACGTGGCGTGTTTGTGCTGCAGTGAGTCGTTTGTCTTCTCCGCTGTGTGTTGTTGGTTTTCAGTGTGTGTGTGTAGGTGTGTGTGTGCGTGTGTCCCATGTTCTGGCATCCACAGAGATCAGATGAAAGCGAAGAGCCCTCCGACTGATCCACTCCTCCTGAACGAGGGAATTCATCCCCCACTTCTCGATCCTTACCCCTGTGTTTCCATGGCGGTCTCCCTCAGTGTCTCTCCTCCTTTATTCTCCCTCTCTCTGAGCATGTGACCCACTTTCACCACCCACATTTCTCTGTCTACCCCCAAAGTCCCATCTGAGGACGGCCCGCTGAGAGAACACCAGCATGGAGGATAGAGGGGGAGAGACTGAGTGATGGATGACAAAGAGCAGCAGAGCTGAACGTGGTAGAACTACGGCCTGCCGTGGTTCTGATGGGTTAGCCTTCAAAACGACAGAACAAGGACGAGGGGTGAAATGAAGGAGTGAAAGAACGTAGTGGAGTAAAAAAAGATGACAGAGTAGTAAGAGAACGTGGCATTGGAGTGAGAGAACGTGTCTGAGGAGTGAGAGAACGAGTGAGGAGTGAGAGAACGGGCGGAAGAGATAGAGAACATGGTGCACTGAAAGATGATAGCAGAGTAGTAAGAGAACAATGTGTAGGAGTGAGAGAACGAGTCTGAGGAGTGAGAGAACGAGTCTGAGGAGTGAGAGAACGAGTCTGAGGAGTGAGAGAACGAGTCTGAGGAGTGAGAGAAC
>CAEFZX010009954.1:0-13061 GCA_903066825.1 Alfaro cultratus
CTTAGTTGATTTCTTTTGGGCCCATTTTTCTTATATTTTTGAGATTTGTTGTTAAAAGCTTTTTGTTAAGATTTTTTTGGAAATTAAATGGAAGTTATTTTTTATATATGCCTTTGTCCTTGTTTCTTGCTGGTCGGACCGTTACAGTCCAAATATTCTTTTGTATTTTTCTGTTTGTTTTTTCTAGTTACAGTGAAAGGTGTGTACATCAAGTATGATTACCAACTTGTGAGATCATATTTTACAGAACTCACCATCTTTCCTAGAAGTTTGTTAACCTTAGTACTGTCAAATTGCGCCTCCCCTATATTTACAATAATTAACTGTAGCGCTAAGTTATTTAGCTCAACATCTAAGCAAAAAGAAGAGTTTTCAACTGCGGTTTAGTTGTTGAGAATATTTCAGTTTTTAAGTCAATGATCCTGGGTTCAAATTATACATAGTAAACACCATTTTGGCAAATTGGGGAAGGGATTCACATTTGTAAACATCTTACAATATTGTAATAAACGTTTGTTAGATACTCCCTGCCTGTACTATGCAGAAATGAATACAAGCCCACGTTGCTCTTACCTTTCTACTTTTGCATTCAGGTTTTCATTCTCAGAACAGGTAGCCTGACATAAAGGGGAATTTTCCATAGAGGGCTTTGCGCTGGAAACACCATCTCCATCTGCTGAACTTGAAAGGGATTCTATATTGAAAAAGACCACAATCGATCAATCAAATTTATTTGTATAGCACATTTCAGCATCAAGGCAGTTCAAAATGCTTTACATCAGAAAAGCACAAGCCATAAAAAACACCTTACAGTCACCAATTCAGAAACAAGTAACAAACACAAAATTTTGGTGTGTACCATCATCAAAATAATCGATATACATCAAATGTGTTGGTCAATGTTCAATTAACGATATTAAAAAGCAACTCAAAACAAGTGGGTTTAGCCTTGATTTAAAGGAACTGGTGTTGCAGAGTAGACCAGCTCATTACTGTTTAGGTCTAAAGATAATAACTTCAGTTTTGTTTCTGTTCAGCTGGAGATGCTTAGAACATCTAACTGTTCTAAGCATCTGTTCAGTGATTATTATTTTTTTATTAACTTTATTTACAAAGAATATACAATTACAGACAGTAGTATGCTCGAGGTGCTGGGGTAACAAATCCACAGGATTCCATGAGGAAAAAAATAAATAAATAACAGTTTACAAATCAAATTCATCACTTAAAGTTATAAGTTTCATAGCTTTAGAGTTTGTGCACTTTTTTAAAGAGTCCATAAAACATCTTACATAAGCTCTAAAAACAGTGAGGTTGGGTTTGTTTTGTCAAATTGACAGGCATGTGTGTGAAATTTAGCCAACAGAATAAGAAAGATTATAATATATTCTTTCCCTGACATACTATTATTGGAAATACCAAAGAAAACATGTTTAACATTCAAAGGAATAAATATATTACATTTCCGACTAAAGAAAATATTTAAGTCACATCAAAACGATTTGCTGAACCAGCATTCCCAAAAAAGGTGGGTTAATGTTTCTTGTTCGATGTGACAAAAGGAACAAAGAGGATCAATATTTGGAATATATTTATTCAGTACTGAATTAACAGGGTAACACCTGTGTAAAATTTTAAGAGACACCTCCTGTACTTTATTTGAGACAAAAAACTTTCTTGGCAATAACCATGTTTGTTCCCAATCAATATCTGAATAAAGACTGTTCCAAAAAAAGATTGAAGCAGGTTTGCTAATAGTATTCCTTTGGATTATTTCTCTAATATGTTTATTTCCGGTTTTAACACTAAGGGACGGGTCTGAATTACCAATAAATAACTCTGGAAATCTGGGATATTGGATATGGGCTCTACCTGAGGTTGGCATTAGAAATTTCAAACTTGCTGTAATAGCATCAAAAACAATAGCAAATTCTTTAGGGGTCACAGGGAAGTTTTATTTACGAATAAATTTACCATAATTAAACAGTTGACCATCCTCATTAAACAATTTTTTTACAGTTAGAATATCATTATCCACCCAGTTCTTAAGAAATAGGGATTTATGCTTGAAGCAAATATTTTGGTTATTCCAAATAAAACAGTTATGAGGGGAAACATTATGTTTATAAACCAATATCCAGGATAAAAGTAGTTGTTTATGGAAGCTAGACAAATTAACAGGGAGCTTTTCTATTTTGTAGTTACATCTTAATAAAAAGTCTAGGCCACCCAAGGATTTAAAGACTTGTGTAGGAATCCAATGCCACATTGAATTAGAATTTTTCAAATATCTTTGGCTCCACCTAACTTTGAATGTAGAATGTAGGGTATTAACGTCCAGAACATTGAAACCACCTGAACTTAGTCTATTGATCATAACATTCTTCCTAATAACATGGGGCTTTTTTTCCAAATGAAATCCAAGAGTATTTGATCAATTTTAGTGCAAAGGCTGTTCGGGACATCAAAGGCTAAACTGGCATAGACAAGACGAGAAAGGCCTTCAGTTTAGGCCAGCAGGACTCGACCAGTGATGGTCAAGTCTCTCTGTAACCATAGATTAAATCTTTGTTGACAGGAGGGTATAATTGGATCAAAGTTTTCTATTAATTCTTGCTGTTTGCTCTTTAACTATAGATATTTGACTTCAGACTTCACAGGAATTCCTGAGATAATTCATTGCAACTATTAATTGGAAGAAGTTCACATTTAGATGAGTTAAGTTTAAGACCACAGGCTACAGAAAATGTATTTAAAAGTTTAAGTGCAACATCAATTTGAAACTTATCTTGTAAGAACAGAGTTGTATCATCGGCTAGTTGACTCAACAGTATAGTTTTTTCTGCAACTGAGATGCCTTTGAGATCACTATTTTTAATAAAAGTAGCTAGAATTTGCATAGGGAGCAGAAACAAAAAGGGTGATACAGGGCATCCCTGAGGAATCCCATGTTCTATTTTAAATCTTTTGGTAGTTCCATGGGGTAGTTTTATTGAGCTATTTCCGTAAGAATAAAGAGTGCGGATAGATTTTTGAAAATTCTCTCCAAAATCAAATAAGCTGAGGGCTTTGAAGATGAACTCATGTTCTATCGAGTCAAATGCCTTTTGAAAATCTAAAAATAAAATAAAACTGTTAGCTGAAACCATTTCTGGATAATTTAAGATATCAAGAACCAATCTTATGTTATCAATAATATGCCTTCCAGCCAAAAAGCCGTTCTGAGATTCCTCTATAATACCACTAAGAACTTTTAAAAAATGTTTTGCCAAACAACTGGCTAAAATTTTGTAATCACTGTTAAGTAAAGAAATAGGACGCCAATTATCCAAAATTAATGCATCCTTCTGAGGTTTTGGGATTTAGAATAATTAAACTTTGAGACAGTGATGGGGGGAGTCTTTCATTATTAATGCTTTCAATAAATACAGAATGTAAAAATGGAGTGAGTTCTTCTGAGAACATCTTGTAAAGTTCTGATGTAAGTCCATCTGTACCAGGGGATTTATTTGATTTAAGACTATTAATATCTTCTTTAATTTCGTCAAGTGTGATTGGAGAGTCACATAATATTTTGTTTTGTTTACCAATTGTTTCTGTGCCACTTGAGGAGTTAAAGAAATAATAATGATCCTCAGGAGAATGTCTTCTTAGACAATTACTGAATGAGTGAGCAATCATTCACACCTTTTGTTGCAGCTGGTGCCTCTCCAGGTTCATCGCTGATCATTTCCAGCCCAACGGGCACTGCTGGAACTGAGCTAGGATTTGTGGCTGTGCTATCAGGTGGTCTGGTCTCTAAAGAATCCTGTGCATCTGTTGCAGCAGTATCTTCTATTCCTTGATAGTGCATCTATAAGAAAACAGGAAAACACGTACAACATTTTATAGATTCAGCTTCCTTAAAGGCAATTAGGTTAAGATAAGAGAAAAAAAGTTGTTCATATTTTTAGTTTTTATATTTGTGTTTCCCAAGTAAAATGAAATACATTAAAATCTCTCTTACGAGGATTGTTTTGCCATTTTTATGTGACATTTCATGTGACATTTTCATGTAAAATTTTGCCTGGCAAATAACTAACATAGTCATTTTGAGACCATTGTTAACTAATTGCATTAACAATGCAAATACAAGGGGCGTGCTGTGGTGGCGCAGGGGTTTAGCACGCCCTACGTTTGGAGTCCTTAGTCCTCGACGCGGACGTCGCGGGTTCGACTCCCGTTCCCGGCGACCTTTGCCACATGTCTTCCCTCTCTCCCTCTCCACTTCCTGTCAGCCTACTGTCGCGGAAAAATGCGAGCCACTAGCGCCGCAAAAAAAAAAAAAACTCTTCGGAGAAAAAAATGATAAAAAAAAAAAAAACAATGGAAATAAACGCTCAGTGGGCAAAAAATTAATTTCAAAAGAACATTTAAGACTGGAACTGGAGGAGCTTTAATATATAAAAAAATGTGAGGGGGACTTAGGAGGTTTGCATTAGGCATTGTTCACATTCAACTGATGGCAGGGGGTGGAGGGGTCGCTCCCCTCAAGATGCCGCAACCGACGGTTGCCCATGTCGCCCATATCAGAAACGGCACCGTACCTCAGTGATTGAGGAATGTCAATAGGATGGTTTGATGGTAGGATAGGATGGTATTGTTTAGTTCCTACTGTTTTATAACATAGCGGCTACAAATCCTTTTGCCTTTTTATTTGCTTATTGCATCTTTGTGATTTTGTTGTTTTTTTATATAAATGCTGTCAAAGAAATCATCTTCCCTTATATTACTGCCTCCAGGGAATTCGTCCAATCACATGTTCACTTGTTCATGTGATTGGACTATACGTGACAATCAAGGATTCACATGTATAGTCCAATCAAGTCTCTCTTCTCTGACCAGAAACTAAAAGAGAGGTGTTTGACCTCTCTTCTAGTTTGACTGTGTTCGTCTGAGAGCCCTGTGATGGGTTCTCCAGGAGTGTGGGATACCGGTCCCTTTGATACAGGCTATTAGGTCCCTCTACGACCAGTGTCAGAGTCTGATCTGCATTGCCGGCAGTAAGTCGGGCTCATTTCTGGTAAGACTTACACTCTACCAAGGCTTCCGTTTGTCACCAATTCTGTTCATTACTTTCATGGACAAAATTTCCAGGCACAGCCAAGGGGTTGAGGGGATTCCTTTTACTTGACCTTAAGATCGCGTCTCTGCTTTTTGCAGATGATGTTGTCCTATTGGCTTCATCTACAGCTTTTGCTGGAGTGGTTCGCCATGTGAAGTAGCCAAGATGATTAGCAGTGCCTCCAAATCCAAGGGCATGGTCTTGAGTCGGAAAAGGGTAGAGTGCCTTCTTCGGGTTAGGACTCCTCCCTGATGAGGTGATCCAGACATGTCCCAGGACATGCTGGAGGGACTATGTTTCTCAGCTTGCCTGGGGACGCTTTGGGATTCCCCTGGAGGAGCTAGCCCAAGAAGTTAGGGAGAGGGAAGTCTGGGCCTCCCTACTAAGTTTGCTATCCCTGCGACCCAACTCCGGATAAGCAGAAGAATATGGATGGATGGATGGATGGATGGATACTGTGTGACATCGACGCTGTTCGTCTGCGCTTGCTGCTTGCTTTGGAGTCGTAAATTATTCACATGAAAATATGATTACAGTCACATTCATTTAATTAATAGTATCAATGACCAGACAAAAAAATAGAATTTCAACAAAAAAACAAACAAAAAAAAATCTGAATTGAGCATCAAGACCTGCTGCGTGAACTTAGCCATTGTTCCTATTTTTTTTTTTAAGTTTTGTGTCAAACCTCCAGCTACTCTACATTTGGTTTTAGTTAACCTATTTGTTTATTTTCATCAAGCCATTTTTTAGTATAATGTGTTGAAAAGATGCCAGTGTTACAGGGTGAATTTACCTTTTTTACTTTGTTGATTCTCTTCATCAGTTCATTAGGAGACACGTTTCCAGCAATGACCTCCAGAGGAATTCCAGTCACCCCAATGAAGAAGCTAGAGGGTATGCATACTACGGGATCTATAACAGGCTAATGAAGGAACACAAGCTTTAACAAAGTCCTGTACTTAGATATAAATACAGTTACAATATATGTACAACACATACACAGCAACAAAGGATACAGATCTGGGAAAACTGGACACAAGTGTCACTGGGAAGAGAAAGTGATTCCATGAGGAATAAAATATACATTAAAGCATTTTGAATTTGTATGGACTGTTTAGTAACATCTATAGAGGTAAAATAAAAAGCTTATACAACACACCAGGTCCAGCTCAAAGCCATAATTTTACGAACATGGCCAACTGAGGTAATTATTTTGCAAAATACAATGAATGGCCTAAAAAGTGAACTCGCAATGGTCATCAAAAAGTAGAGATGAATGTGAGGATCTTGCATGTTCTAAACTTGTTGGCTCCAGTTCCACTCCTGCACTTGCAAACTGGAAAATGAGCCACCTACTAGATGTTTGAACCCAAAAAGACCAGGGGCCTCATGCATAAAAGACTGCGCAGTTTTCACACTAAAACTTGGCCTACATATGTTGGTGCAATGATGAATATGTTTCTAAATGGAAAAATCTGGAAATAAGTAGAAAAGACATAGAAGTTAAAAATTTAATAGCACATAAAATACTCTTAAGCAAACTAAGCAATAAGCTAGATTCAATAACTAAAACTACGATTGAAATATGGAATACAGTAATTGATTATTACAAGTTAGAAAAGGAAACAAGGAGTTTGAGCTGGTTTGCTTCGGATCTGAGGTTTAAACCAGGTATTTACGGTACAGGTTTCAAACAATGGGCAAATAAAGGCGCCACAGCAATGTGTAAATTGACTGAAAAGGGCAAACTGCTGAGCTTCAATAGCTTAAATGAAAAGTATGATCTGGAGGACCAAGACCAGTTTAGATACCTGCAAATAAAAGATTATTATGAGAAAGAGGTAAAAACCAACGTAAGTAAAATAATAGAGATATTTCATAAGGCCTATGAGGGGAATAAATTACGAGTTATTTCAGCACTGTACCAGGGACTGATGGCAGGCAGGAAGACATCTACTATGGACATAAAAGAAAAATGGGAGGACGAATTGAAGGAACACATAAGCGAGGAGGAATGGTTTAAAATTTGTAAAATACAGTGCACGACCACCTGTTCCCGAGTGTGGAGGGAATTTAATTGGAAAAACATGATTTGATTCTTTATAACAGTGTTTCCCAACCCTGGTCCTCAAGGCACACTGTCCTACATGTTTTAGAGGTTTCCCTGCTTTAATGTGCCTGATTCAACTGATTGCAGTTCAACAAACGCCTGTTAATCAGGCATCAATTGAAATCAGGTGGACTGAAGCAAGGAAATACCTAAAACATGCAGGGCAGTGTGCCTTGAGGACCAGGGTTGGGAAACACTGCTTTATAACACCAAAGATCAGGACTAGGATGGTTTCCAGTCCACAGCCATGCTGGAGACTCTGTGGCCAGACTGATGTAGGTCATACGCACATATTCTGGTCTTGTCAAAAGCTAACCACATACTGGCATAATGTCTGCCTTATCTTGAAAAACATATTGGGATATGGAATACCCAGATCATGTAAAACACTCTACCTGGGATGCCTCACACACGATGTAATTCAAAAGAATGATGAATATCTGTTAAAAATATTACTTTCAGCATCAAGGAAAACCATTACAAAATTATGGTACAGACAAGACCCCCCTGCGGTGAAGCAGTGGCTGAACATTGTGGAAGAGATCTTCGTAATGGAAAAAAATCACATATAGACTAAGATTGCAGGAGGACAAGTTTGTTGTTAAATGGGAAAAATGGAGCGATTACAGACGCAGGGGAAATGCCATTCTTGTTAATTATGGACTCGACTGTCCAACATTGTAAATGAAGTTGAATGTAATGAAGCCTCTCCACTGTTTATATTTATGTTCTGTTTATGTATATATGTTCAGAAATGTTCTATAAAAATGTTCAATAAAAAATAAGTAAAAAAAAAACAAAAAAAAAACTTGGCCTACAGAAACATTTAGAGAAGCGTGGCGCACAAAAAAATTTGGATGTATAAAGCAGTGCTCACGCAGGCGGCTGCAAACGTTTCCTTTGTACATCCTAGTCTGCAGGCAATACAGCGCATCTATTGGTTTGCCCTGTTGCCACCCATAAATACATATGTAAATTAGTATAAATACTCAGATGTCAGCCACCATGGCAACGTCCTTGTTTGTAGCAGAATAAATATTTATAATAATAATAACTACAGTACATGTTTTATTTAAAAGGTGCTTTCAGGACACATAAGGTCACCTCACAAAAATAAAAATAAATTTTGAAGAAAAAAAAATCCAAAGAAAGAAAGAACGAAAGAAAGATCATGCAAATGCCTGTTCGAACGGCAGAATTTTCAGCCGGGCAGATAGCTCGTCAGAGTCATTTGAGTGAGAATGTGGATGTTTATTCTAAATAGTGGAATCATGTGTATAAGTTGTACATTTACAGAATAGAGATGCTTTCTGTCCAGAAAGGCACATTCACAAAGCGGGCAACTCGATTGAAGGATGACTGCAGCCGGACCAGTACCGCACGGCTCTTCAAGTTTTGCTCAGAGATCCAGGATGATCAGTCTGAGCAATCTAACGCTAATAAACCATCATCAATATTTCCAAGTAGATCAATATGATCTCTGAATAAATGCTCCCTCTGAATCCTTCCATTGGCGATGTTCTCCATCAGAGCCAAAGCGCCCCACATTTACGCGGCTCTCCTTTGCGCAGCTACTTATATATATATGATTGCATACAGACCTTGATCACCTTAAAAATAATCAAATCTGTTAATTATTTTTAAATCAGCAGGTTTGAGTTAATCTGCTGATCCAATCCTATTTACTTTTTCAGTCAGAAAGAATTGACCCCATAGATGCATTTCATGCACTTCGGCGCACAGACCGATGCGTTACATTTATATGAGCCAAAAATTGAGGAAAAAGTACTATTTACATATGAGCGAGATTTTCACATCCTTCTATTTATATTTTATTTGTGAGCATGTTATATTATTGTCTGAAGATAAATGCAGTTCAGTTTAATCATTTACATTTAAACAATAAAATGTTAAAATCACGAAAAAAACATTAGGTTTGATGCTTCTTGGTCTAGATGTATTTAGGTGAGTTTTGATGTTTGTAGTTTGATAACATCCACAGAAAAGGTTTGCGTTCCTGCCGCACATTTTCACGCCAGTGAAACAGTGTGCATATATTTACGCAAATTTTGATGCAAAGTTAATTTTTATACATGCCGACTTGTGCGTAAAATATGATGACGCACATTTTTTGTGCACACGCAGGCTTTATGCATGAGGTCCCAGGAGTCTAACTTTGGGCTATCAGAGTAGCTGAATAATTCACACAAGAATTTCTCCCAAGTATGGCTGAGCCCAAGTCATTTATGTTGACTGAGCTATTGTTTATTACCCATAAAAAATTATATCATATTGCAGTGTTCAAAGTGCTTTTATAGGTCAGACATTTGCTGTGATAATAAAATTTGAGTTTTTACATAGCTGTTTTAACAAACTAAGTGAAGCTGTTGTACACACAGCAAAGAACTAATCGGTACCTCTTGGCATCGACCCTGATGGCCACACAGCAGTTCTGGGCAGCCTCCGAGACGCTGCTGTCTTCCCAACTGGACATCAGCTGCTTAGACTGTTCATCTTCCCCTGACAGAGTAAAATCACAGGCAGGATGGATTTAACACAGAACCTGTGAACATCTCACAGAAGGGTTAGCTGAAAAATAAGTTTACTAAATTGATTAAAAAGAATAATTTAAATCAGACATCTAATAACTTTATTAAACTATACTCTACATCATGAAGACACAGGTCTGTTGTCCTCCTCAAATAGATAGAAGTGTGTTTTATATAAGTAACAAGCAAACAGTTTGCTGCCTGGTAACTACAGTTGAGGGGGGGAAAAAAGAATGTTATTGTTCTACATATCCAGTCATAATAAGTCATCTGGCCTTTACTATATCTGAAAATTACTTGAATTCAACCCTAAATCCAGAAGGTCACATTCCATACTGTCTGTATTTATTACATAAAATAAGCTGCTGCAACCTTGGAAAGTCTTTTCCTGTATTACTTTAATAGTTCTACCACATGTATGTGGCTAGACTTCGGCTGCTTCTCTTTTTCTGAGATGCAACTCTTCAGTTTTAAGAGATCTGACTGGGGTATTGTTTTATCGTATTGTGTTGTAAATTTTCTGCTGCGTTTGGAATCATCTACCTGTTGAACTGAATTCAAACTAGAACTGTCAGTCATATGGACTCATGTTTCACTTGAGGCAGCTGGATTAATAAAGCTTAGAAGAATTCTATTAAACTAAAATTTATTCACTTTTGTGGAACAGAATTGCTGCTTAGCTTGATCAGAGCCAATAGAAATATGAAAAAAAGTTTTGTTTTTGTTTTTTGCAAAAGACTAAAGTCTAGGTCAACAAATCTAAACATGCAACCATGCATCTAATGTTTCTTCATCTTCAAAATTAAGCTCTACGCTATGGTTGCCTATCCCAAATGATTCCAGTAAAATGCAAAAACATATTTAAAGCATTATTTTTGTAAAACGATTGTATAAACATATTACAATGGTTGTCCCAAAACAGCTTTAATACAAGCATGTGACAAAAATGTGGAACAAAATTCTGGTTGTAACACCAAAACTCAAGTACAGAGCTGGGAAATGACCTCACTGGGTTCCTCTCTATGAAGTCTGTCAGTTTAAGAACCACAGCAACTCCAAATGTTTCAATCACACAATGGAAGTGGAACACTAAAAAGTTCGGCCAAGTTTTGTGTTTTTGTTATCTCAACATTAAAAAAATAAAGGATTGAAATATCTCACTCCATCTGTTTCACTCTCTGAATGAGTGACAAAATTTGTGGAACTTTTTCCATAATAATTGAATTTAATGAAATGTTGCATTAAATTGCTCACACTTAAAGAACAGTGCACATTCCATAAGGGAAAGTCTTCTACGGTGATTGAAAGCCATAGTTCTTAAGAAATTCGTGGTTGGCGGCTTGCGTTGGTTGGTAGCCATGTTTCCGAGTTAAATCAAAAACAAGCAAAGCCAGCTGGTTCACCTGCTGCTTTAATAAGTTTAAGTTGGATTTGACGTCATTCTCGTGTCTAATTGATTTCCGAGGCAAACTAGAAGCAGCATTAAAACAACCGGTTCGAACAAACAACTGCGAAACGTTGGAACGAGTTTATCAAACACCGAGAGGTCGCTTGCTAATGCCTGAAGGCTCTCACAACAACGTCCGTTTAGAACTATTTTACCACAGTTACCTTCAATGACAACGACAAAGACCAAACTGCGTTGTTTAGCAGAGTTTATGGCCTCAGGAATGGATCCCTCGAACCAAAGCATCGCTGAATATTTAGTTTCTAGTGTCTACGTGTTCAATTTGCTGTGACATCAGCAATAATAGTAGCAGTGTCTTCTTCTTCTTCTTCTTCTTCTTCTTCTTCTTCTTGGTTTTACTGGTGGTTGGCAACATACTGTTAGTAGCATTACCGCCACTTACTGGTATGGAGTGTGGTTGTGATTGTGGTTCTTCCTCAGTCACATTTCCCTGTCTGATGTTTCCCTATCAAAACTAGTGATCTATTCAATCCAGTGTGTCCGATTCTAAGTCATGAAATATTTATCTCTTATATCTATCTTTCTTTCTGTTCTTCTCATTTATCCAATTCTCATTTGGATTTTATAAAAATCCAAATTTTACTTTTGCCACTTTACCAATAACTTTTGCCACCTCTTTTTTGTTTTTTGTTTAATTATTATACCCTTTACTAATCATTTTCCCTCCTTAATTTGAAACTGTGGCACAATAAATGCTGTCCCTACCATATTAGCTCATAATGTGAAATTTATCTTTGTTCTTCTTTTCTAATAATGAAAAATCAACTTCAGCATCAGGGAGTATTCAAGGTAATGCAGTTGCATATATTGCAGTTGCCTGACATATATCTAACTGATTTAAATGAATATCATTAACTTTAGAGTTTATTATCCATCCAAAGCTCTTTAATTGTTTCTTTTCCTTTTCCCATCCAGGTTTAAGCAGCTCTAATGTTGGATGATCATTTCTTTGTCCCTGTAATTTTGACAGTAGTTTAAAGATAATTGATCCCTTCTAACTTTAAGAGGCATTTCTCCCATTTCGACCTGTAATGGTGCTGTTGAAGATGTTGTAAAAGCGCCAGTATATTCTTAAAGCCTGATGTTGGATCATATTTAACTTATGGTGGTTTGTATCTGCTGCTGAGCATACAATCTAAGACTGACCTAATTAACCCAGTATAAATTGCTTTTAATGAATTTCTATCAGCTCCCCACTCTGTTCCAACTAAACACATCATTATATTTAATACCTTCCTACATTTATCCATTATTTTCTTAATGTGCACATCCCATGTCATTCTTTCATCAAACCACATCCCAAGAAATTTATATTGTTTAACTCTTTCCAAATCCTGACCATATAATTTTAAGTAAATTTTTCCATCTACTCTTTTCCTTGTAAAAAACATTATTTTAGTTTTCTCTACAGAAAGTTTAAAACCCCGTTTATATGACCATTTTTCTACAACTGAAATTGCTCCCCGAAGCTAAATAAAGTCGTTTTTTTTCTTTTTCCACATTGCTCCATTATCAGCTAAAAGTGAAAATCCCATTCCACCCTCTACGTCTTTAAACATACTATTAACTACCACTAAAAATAATAATGGACTTACTATACTTCCCTGTGGTGTCCTATTTTCTATATTCAAACTCAGAATAATATTTCTCTATCCTCACTTCTATTTGTCTGTTGTCTAGAAAATTTTAATCCATCTAAACATCCATCCATCCATTTTCTGTGCACCCTTGTCCCTAACGGGGTTGGGAGTTGCTGGTGCCGATCTCCAGCTGCGTTCCGGGCGAGAGGCGGGGTACACCCTGGACAGGTCGCCAGTCTGTCGCAGG